>ML389329.1:56935-94805 GCA_005239525.1 Nicotiana knightiana
GGGGGGGGGGGGGAATGAAGTCACAAAAAAAGCTCTCATTGCTTGGGACAAAGTCACCTATGTCTGTGGGAGGTCTGAATTTGAGCAATATACAAGTGTGGAATGCTGATGTCATTGCCAAAACATACTGGGACTTGTCACACAAACAAGACAAACTATGGATCAAATGGATATATGCCTTCTACATCAAAGAGCAGAACCTAGTAACCATGTCTATAACAAAGACTGAAAGCTGGATGGTGAGGAAAATCTTGGAAGCAAGGGATGTTATCCATCAACTCCAAAGACCACCGGTTGCTAAAAAGAGTGCTATAAAACAAATTTATCTCCAATTGACACCAACCTACCCGAAAACTAGCTGGAGGAGTTTACTGTATCAGAATGTTGCTAGACCAAAAGCTATATTCACTATGTGGTTGCAGTGTCGAGGAAGGTTACTGACTGTGGACATACTTAGAAAATGGGGACTTAATGTGAATGATACTTGTGTACTATGTCAATCCAATCCTGAGAGAAGAGACCATTTGTTTACTGAATGTGATTATGCTAGAAAACTATGGGGAAGACTGACTCAGTGGACACAACTTCAGAATATAAAGTACAATACATGGAATGAACACCTCCAGTTTGTTTGTCAACAGTCCAAGGGAAAAACTACACCAGTTAAACTCCTCAAGATGATCTATGTTGAGTATACACATATACTATGGAGGGAAAGAAATCACAGGGTCTTTGAAGGGAGCACCAGAGATCACAATAACCCGGCGAGGGAGATTTCTTGCATGTGCTACTTTAGAGAAAATGGAAATGTGAAGTGTTTAGTACAACAACTCTTCTTTTAGATGGGAGTTGTCGATAGAAATATGGATTAGATGTTTTGGTAGTCATAGTCTTTTGTGTACCTTGCTTTGTGATCTAGCTAGCTGGGAGTAGCTAAGCTATGCTTTGTAATATTGTTACTAGTGATTAATGATAAATTTTAATTACCAAAAAAAAAAAAATGCAAAGATAATCACCAAAATATTCCTCTTTCGATTAAATAAACCGGTGAATAAAGTTGCAACAATCCAAAGCTCCATAAACGAATTCAAGCAAAGAGCTAGAGTTAAAATCCACAAATATTAATCAAAATACCATATCCGTCAAACCCTGAGGTAAACTACTCCATAATCATGGAGGACGTCATCATAATTATGATTAAAGAGTAAGAAAGCATCAATCTAATGTTCAATCCAAACTCGTATTGAATTGATGGAAATATGATGAAATCTTGTGTCTCGTAGCCTCCAATGCTCTCCCAAAGCATCCAAGGTCTAAAGTCCCTTAAAATGTCTTTTTGGTGTATTTATACCATGTAGGAGTGGGCCCGGATGAAACTACCCTTTCCAAGACGACACAGAAAAGTACTCTGAGAAAATCGTGCAGGTGCGCTGCAACCTGTGCCGCCCCATGCAGGGCATTAGTGGGGAAATCCAGAGAGTGAGTTTCTGAAAGGCAGCAGATTTTTCCACTGCCGCGCCACCATGTGTCGACCCATGTTGCACGGCAATGCACTTTTTACAGAGTATTTTTGTTTCTTCAATTTTTTATATCCAGAATCACTTCCTACAAGGCATTAAACACACAATAAGTGCAATTCACTATTATTTATGACTAAAACACGGGATTCTAGCCTACCATCAGAGTCCACTCAAAATTTTTCTTCTTTTGTAGGAGCGAGAAGAAGTGATGGCACTTTTCTGAGGATCTTGAGATGAACCTGCTTCAAGCCGCCAACCTTCCGGTTAGCCTCTGCACTTCCTTTATGCTCGTTAAATGCTCTAGGATGTCTTCGATGGCTTTGATATTGTCGGGATTAACTTTGATCCCCTTTTATGAGATGAGGAACCCCAAGAATTTTCTAGACCCGACCCCGAAGGCACACTTCTCGTTGTTGAGTTTCATGTTATGCTTCCTTAGGACATCAAAGGTCTTTTGGAGATGTTTCAAATGATCTCATGCATTCAGATACTTGGCTAACATGACATCAATGTATACCACCATTGTTTTGCCTATCTGGTTTTCAAATATTTTGTTAACGAGCCTATGATAAGTAGCTTCGGCGTTCTTAATCCCAAAATGCATCACATTTTAGCAATATGTGCCAAATTTTGTTACAAAAGAAGTTTTTCCCTGATCCTCTAGGTTCATCTTATTTGATCGTATCTGTAGTAAGCATTATGGAAACTCATTAACTCGCGTCTGGTTGTAGCATCAATCATTTGATCAATGTTTGGCAGCGGGAATAATTCTTTAAGCGTTACTTAAATCCTTATGGTCTACGCACATCCTAAACTCTTTATTCTTTTTTGGAATTACAACTATATTGGCTAATCATTCTGGATATTTTACCACCCGGATGGAGCTGATATTGAGTAGTCGGGTTACCTTTTATTTAACAAACTTATTCCTAATCTCGGCTATCGGGTTCCTTTATTGACTTACCGGTGGAAAGTTTGGGTCCAGATGTAGTTTGTGAATGGCCACCTCCAATGGGATACCTGTCATGTCAGAGTGCGACGACGCAAAACAATCAACATTAGCTTTAAGAAAATTTATAAATTCTAACCTGAGTTCAGGATTAGGTCTTGTTCACATGTGAAACTTCATTTCCATAAATTCATCGAGCAAGGCCATTTGATCACATCAGCCTCCTCTGGTACCTGACAAATATCTCGGCACCTAGTAGGATTCCGATGACTCCTCGTCATTTTTGTCTTCATTCGGAGAGGGAGAAGGCATCGGTTCCTGTAATTGCTATTTGTTAGACTCCTTCTCTTTGCTGCTGGAATAGTTACTACATTTATCTCCCTTGTTGCCAGTTGGTCTCCTCTTATCTTCTTGATTCCTTCCAAGGTTGGAAATTTCAACAACTAGTGAAACATTGAGGGTATGGCCTTTATCACGTGTATCCACGGCCTTTCGATGATTACATCATAACCCATATCACTATCTACCACTTCGAATAGGGTGGTTTTGATCAATCCTTTGGTGTTGGTGGGCAACCAAATCTCTCCTCGGGTTGTCACACTTGTCAAGTTGAATCCAGCTAAGAGTTTTGACGTCAGAATGATGTTTTCAATCAGCTTTGCTTGCTCCAGAACTCTCCATTAGATGATGCTGGTTGAGCTTCCTAGATCAACCAAAACACGTTTAATCTTGAAATCTAAATCATTGAGAGAAATTACTAGAGTGTCATTGTGTGGCAGGAGAAGTTCGTCAGCGTCTTCCTCTGTAAAGGTGATGTTATCCTCTACAACCTCCCAGAGTCTCTTGTTGTGAGTTACTGATATCTTTGTTTTCTTGGTCGCTGAGAAAGTTCCATTGTTGACTTTATTTCCCTCGAAAATCATGTTGATAGTCAACCGAGGGGAGTCTTCTGCCGCCTTTGAAGGCTCCGCAATTTCCCAGCTTTGGTCGTAATTTTTCTTGGCTCGATCACTCAAAAATTCCCTAAGATGGCCATTTTTTAGTAATGTCACTACCTTTTCATGAAGATGTCGGCAGTCCCCAATTCTGTGGCTGTGAGTCCCATGATATTCACACCACAAATTAGGATCCCTTTGACTAGGATTAGATCGAACTGGCTTTTAGAACCGTGTTTTTTTTATATTCCTCATTGCCAATACCAACTCTACTAAGCTGATATTGAAGTTGTAATTTGATAACCTGTGATATGTGGAGTCTCGGGCCCCTAGTACTTCTTTCTCATGTAATGACCTGCTGTTTCGGCCATGGTCGTTTTTTTCTATGGGGAGCGAATCTAGCCGAGGATCAATACCCTTTGTTGCTACGTCCCTCGGTTCTTTCATACATTAGAAAACAACCTTTAGGGGACTGTTGATCCGCATCTAAGTCATTTTTAAACTTTTCATGGTATTTGTCTCGATCTCGTCCTTTGGTTGTTATCGGGAAATCGAGTTAATCGTCTTCTATCCTTATTTTTGACTCGTATCGGTTATGGACATCCACCCATGTGGTTGGTTGAAACTCAAGAAGGCTTTCCTTCAGCTTTCGGGAAGCATCGGAGCTCCGGTGGATTTAGACCCTTTGTGAATACCTCCACCGCCCACTCATCTGGTACCGCCAGTAGCAGTATCCTCTCTTTTTAGAATTAGATCACGAACTTTTGTAGCAGTTCTGACTCACCCTGCGCAATCCTGAATATGTCTGCCTTTCTGACTTGAACTTTCCTTGCCCTGGCATGGGCCTTAATGAACGAGTATGAAAGCATCTCAAAAGAGTCAATTGAATACTCTGGTAGAAGAGAATACTATGCCAGGGCTCCTTTTGTGAGGGTTTCACCAAACTTTTTCAGCAAGACCGACTCGATCTCATGCTGAGCCAAATCGTTCCCCTTCACATCCGTAGTGTAGGTAGTGATGTGCTCCTGTGGATCTGAAGTCCCATCGTACTTTGGTATTTCCGGTATCTTGAACCTCTTCGAAATTAATTCTGGTGTCGCGCTCGATTTAAACGGCAATTGTGTGTATTTTTTCGAATCTGGGCCTTTTAGTATTAGTGGCGTGCCTGGAATCCAATCCATCCGAGCGTGAAATTCCTTCACATTTTGATCCATTCGTTAGTTTATTTCCCTCATAAATCTCATGAGCTCGATTTTTAAGGGATCATTCCCATTGTTATTCCCTGATCCGCTACCAGTCCCTCAGACTTCGTCTAAGCCAACTTCACCCCTTGGGTGCTGTTATCGACCCTTTGAGCCGTTTGGTCCGCAGGAATGCTGGGAGGAACCGGACCCCTTCTATTCGCATTATTGGAGGCATCTGATAATGCTTGTTTCAAATTTTTTATAACCCGATCTTGCCTTGAGAGGTGTTTCATGATTGCTTTCTACAGTTCTCTCAGGATTTTTACTATTTCCATGACATGTTCCTCCTCTGCATCATCGGGAGTCGATTCCCATAATTGCCGAGGATACTTTCCATCTCGAACCGGGGTCGTCTCCTCCCCTTCATTGCGGCTCTCACTGATTGAATCATCATGCTAGGATAATTCCTTGTTCCCCTTGAAATTATGTGTGATGTTGACATCATTGGCTGCCATATTTTTTTACTAGGGAAAGAATCAAAACAAGTTAGTAACAAATGCAAGGATCCAAACAATTACGCAGCTGTCTAAGCCCCACGGCAGGTGCCAAAATATTTTCCCGAAAAATGGTATTGTTAAATTTGGTACATGATTTATACACAAACAAACAGATTTGATCCAAAAAATGATAAAGAGATAAGACTAAAAATGAGACTTAGCAATTGAAATTAAAGAAGATGACAAGCCTGAATCCGAGCGCAATGCCTCCAAGGACAAAAGTGAAAACAATGATAAATTACAAATAAAGTTATTTAATTGGGAGCAAATGTAAAATATATCTTATGACTGCAGAAAATTTTATCCCCTTATAATGGTTGTTGAGCATGATATTTATAGCTCTACTTAGGAAAGAGGAATTCTAGGATCAAGCTCCTCTTAAATGATAATAAAAAGGATCATTGATGGACATGTAACGGCAGACCATGAATACAAATATTCTCTGCAACGGTCGCTCATTTAATGTTAGTAAATATTCTCTCATTGAATGATATCCGATGGCAAACCCTCGATCTTTTACAGTTGACTATGCTACCTTCGGGATTTAATCGAATTCGATTACATTCGTTGTGTCCGGTATTGACTGTTACCTGACTTGCCTTTTGTCTATCTTCAATTCCACATCTCATGTTATCATTCGACCATCTGGCATAAACCAATTTTACCCCATACACTTACTAGTTGGACAACTACCTATTTACGTAGATTATTTCTTGATGTTACATAGAAAATCTTATCACACATATACATATGTCATCCCCGTTTAAGTTTATGTGAACAATGATAAAACCTAAGCATAAAGATTTGAGTTCAGACTCTATTAACAACCAGTAAAAAGCTTCATAACTTTTAATTCAAAAATTAAGTTTGATAAAATTATTATTTATTTGGATTCAGTGTTGCTTCAAATGATTGAGAATATCATTTGGAGTTTATATCTCACTTTTGAGGGAGTTTGTGGATATTCGAGTTGGTTTTGGTTGAAATCTTGTATTAAATCTCCAAGAATAAGACATAATAAATTGTATATATTTTGTATATCGGATGTATAAATGACATAAAAAATATATACAACTACCATAATTGTATATAAGTTGTATATAGGTTATAGTTTTCGACCGAATTTTGTACAAAAAAATCATATTTAAGTTGTATATAAATTATAGCTTTTGATCGGATTTATCTATATTTTAAAAAAAAAATTAATTACTTTTTATAAATAGGAAAATCTAAAACATAGATAAATAATTTTAAAATTTCATATATATACGAAATAATACCTTACTTGAAAATATTCTTTTCAAAAAGGCCCAAATTGGGAGATGGGAAACAAAAGGTTTGAGCTTTTTTTTGTTATACTTTCTTTTGGATACTTTCGACAAAGCCCAAGAACATTGATTATTATCCCATCGAATATGATATAGAGTATTGTTCCTTTATTAATTTAATTTGACCTAATTAGGCTTTCTTAATTTTATTTATATGATACTCATGATGGAGAGTGGGTCAAACATAATGACTTGCAGACTTCTAGGTTGTCAAGCTATTGAAGAAGCGATGCACATGACACCTTAGGTAATCTCACATCGGAATACGAGAGGAAAGTAAAGAGTTCATCAAGCAGTATACAAGTTTACATGGTATGTAAGCTTTTAGGCTCAATAATGACGTAGCCCAAGGGATAATGAATTTTTTTATATATATATATACAAAAATCTAATTTGCATGCTTTAATTTGAATTTATATTTTCAAAAAGTAACGAGATTTTCTTTTATAAAATATATACATTAGTAAAAATATATAAGTTACATACAATTTGCATACAATTTCATACAAATTTTTTATTGTATACAATTCAGTTAAAATATAAAACTTACATACAACATGGATAAAATGTCCTATGTAGAAATGACATACACCTGACATTGTAACGGCACGGACGATCGTTTTAAATATTTTAGTCTCGATCCCCTATTTATTACCTCATATATGTTGTTTTATGGTTATGTGACATTCCCGGGGTGTTTGATTTTGGTTTCGAGTGAGTTTTGGAGTGAAATGGGACATATAGTCCCTAAGTTAGAGCTTTAAGTTGAAAGAGTTGACCGTAGTTTGACTTTTGTATAGACGACTCTGGAATGGAGTTTTGACAGTTCCAATAGCTCCATATGATGATTTTGGGATTAGAAGTGTGTCCGGATAATGATTTGGAGGTTCGTAGATCGTTTCGGCTTAAATTGGCGAAAGTTAGAAAGTTGAAGGTTTGGAAGGTTGGAAAGTATGACCGGGAGTTGACTTTATTGATATCAGGTTCGGATTCCGATTCCGAAAGTTGGAATAGGTCTTTCATTCCATTTATGACTTCTTTGCAAAATTTGAAGTCAATCGGAGTTGTTTTGGTATGAATCGATATTAGTTTTGGACTTCGGAAGTTCATAGTTTAATATGCTTGAATTGGGTTGCGATTCGTAAAATCGATGTTGTTTGATGTAATTTTGGCCTCGAGTAGGTTCGTTATGTGTTTTGGAACTTGTTGGTATATTCCAATGGGATCCCGGGGGCCCCGAGTGTAATTCAGATCGAATCAGGAACAAATTTGGACTTAGTCTCATTGGTGAAGTTCCAGCCTTATGGTGTCATTGCACCTGCGCAATGATTGGATGCATGTGCGGACTCGCAAATGCGAGTGGCGAAGTGTAGAAGTGAAATGAGGCAACCCAAGTCTGGGCTCGCAGGTGCGAATACCTGGGCGCAGGTGCACCTCTGCAAGAGAAAACATTACCTTCGTTGAAGCGGAATTTAGGGAGCATCCTTGGGAAGGACCGCAGGTGCGGTTGTTTTCTCCGCAGAAGCAGGCTCGCAGGTGCGAGCAATTGTCCATAGATGCGGATTCTTAGGATTTAAGTTGGAACAGCACATGTGATGGATTTTCTGCAGGTGCAGCATCGCAGATGCGACTAAGTGACCGCAGATGCGGAATCACTCGGCAGAAAAGGCCTAAGTTCGAAGGTGTGATCTCATTTAAATTTTTAGACCTAGACAGCTAGGTTTATGGAGATGTTTTGAGAGTTTTTCAAGGGAAAAGTGAGGTAAGTGATTCCAACTCAGTTTTAATTTTATTAAACGAATATGTTGTTGTTTTTATCATTTAATTAGTGATTTGAGTTGGAAATTTGGGGAAAGATTTGTGAAACTCCTTAGACTAAATTTTGGGGATTTAAAAGGCGATTTGAGGTCGGATTTGAGTAACTATTTTATGTTTGGACTCGTTATCGAATGGGTGTTCGAATTTTTGTAATTTTGGTAGGATTCCAAGATGCGACTCGGGTTGAGTTTATAAATTGACTTGTTGTTCTTTGTAAAGATCATAATTTTATTATTCGAAATAGTTTCCTATAGTCTATATTTATGGTATGAAGTAGTTTTAGCTAGATTCGAGTCGTTCGGAGCTGGATAATTAAGGGAATGTCTTACTAGTGGATTGAGTTCGCGTGTTTTGAGGTAAGTGTCTTGTCTAATCTTGTGTAGGGGAATTAGCTCTTAGGATTGGTGTTGTTTTGTGATAATTGTGATATGTGAAAGCCGTGTATGTAAGGTAACGATTGAGTACTCGGGCTAAATATGGAAATTTACCAGTTTTAGCTATGTAGACTCCTTTCATGCCTTAATTGATTTACCTTAACATGTTATATTCATCATCATTAGGCTATCTTCACATGATCTACTTGTCTTGTCTCTTACTTGTTAATTTCTCTACATGTTTAATTGAAGTTGTTGTCTCCTCCATTCCTTATTCATTATTTAACGGTGAATTCTTTATTCGACGTTGATATTATTGGAATATCTTGTTGGTGAAATTGGTATTGAGTTACAAAGGTCGTGATTCATATTGGGGAAAGATTATAAAGCATGAAATACCATTCTTGTTGAGTTATACATTTTCGGTGGTTATTGTAGAGACTTTTGTGCACATTGTTTTTGAGTCATGGGCTATTTATTGTGAAAATACCGTTATTGTTGATTTCTTTTTCAAGTTGTGATATTGGGAACTTGAGGTGCGATTTGTGATACGTTGTGATATTGATACGCATGTGGTGGTATACAGTTTTGGGGTTGAAACGCATTCGATGAGATAAGGGGGGCTTGATACGCATGTTGCTAGTAGGGGAACTACTTGAAGCCTCATGGTGTGATAAGGCGTGCTAATACGCGGGAGATATTTCGGGAAAATGATTTTCAAAACTACATGCAAGACTTCCGTGGTGATATAAGGAAAGATTGTGAATTGTTTTGTGATTTGAGACTACGAGAAGGTACCTCGGTAGTGACTCATATTGATACTTCTCTATTACTTCACTTGTGTTTGGTTGTTTCTTTTCCTGGGCATAACATTCCTTATTTTCTTCCGTAATGCATTATTTGACTTAGTTTAGTGTAGTTAATCTTGGTATATTTCTTACTTGTTTCATTTTCATTGTTATTATTATTACACTGTTAATTACTCGTTCTGTATCTTTTTTATTCCAGTAGGATCTTGACATGAACTCGTCATCACTCTACCGAGGTTAGGCTTGGCATTTACTGGGTACCTTTGTGGTGTACTCAGGCTATGCTTCTACACATCTTTTGTGCAGATCCAGGCACCTCCTACCAATCCAGGCACTAGTGAGACGAGCTCAGCTTCGGAGACTTCAAGGTATACCTGCCAGCGTCCGCAGGACTCAGAGTCCCCTTCTATCTATTATACTTATTTTCTTTTCTTTTATAGACACATTATTGTATATGAATGATCAGTACTTATTCGTAGAGCTTGTGACTTGTTATCACCGGGTTTTGGGAAGTTGTATATGCTGAGTTGCAAAGTTTATTTTATATTAGTTGTTGAGATATTTAGACTTTAATTATCATTTCTGTTATATTCTGCATGACTATTAGGCTTACCTAGTCTAAGAGAATAGGTGCCATCACGACATCCTACGGAGGGAAATTTGGGTTCGTGACAAGTTGGTATCAGAGCTCTAGGTTCATAGGTATTATGAGTCACAAGAAGGTTTAGTAGAGTCTTGTGGATCAGTACATAGACGTCTGTATTTATCGACGGGAGTCTAATGAACTGTTAGGAAAAGTTTCACTTATTTGATTCCTTATCACACGAATTTGTTGACTTCAAATTCTAAATATCTGTCTTTCTATTCTTTCACATATAGTGAGGACACACACAGCTGGATCTGATGACTAGACACCCGCGCCGCCTGCTAGAGTCGCGACAGGTCGGGTCAGCGGCCGAGGAAGGGCATGTGGTGCATCCAGAGCACCTGTCTGTGCTGCTATAGAGGAGCCACCAGTAGCTCCAGTTGGAGGGCAGGCACCTGAAAAATGCCTGTTACTGCCCCTGCACTTCAGGAGACTCTCGCCCAATTTTTGAACATGTTTGGCACTCTAGCTCAAGAAGGGTAGATTTGAGTTACTTCTGCCATATCTCAAGCCGGGGGAGGAGCACAGACTCATGTCGCCAGTACCCAGAGCAGTGGGTCCAGGTTGACCAGGTCCTAGAGGTCATACCAGTGCAGTCGGTTATCCCAGTTCAGCCCGAGGTCAGGGCAGCAACTTCTGAGGGGGAATAATTCAAGTTCGAGAGGTACAAGAAGTAACACCCTCCTGCTTTCAGCGATATGGCTTCAGAGGATGCACAGGGTTCTGTTGAGGAGTGCCATCGTATCCTCCTTACAATGGGTATTGTGGAGTTGAGTGGGATTGTTCACTACGTTCCAGCTTAAAGGAGCAGATTATTAGTGGTCGTGAGCATATAAGTTGGGTAGTATGGTCGAGGCAGCTTCGCTCACCTTGGATCAGTTTTCAGATATGTTCTTGGGGGAGTTTGTTCCCTAGAGTCTCAGAGATGCATGGAGCAGAGCTTGAGCAGTTGCGTCAGGGTGTTATGACAGTATCAAAGTATGTTGTTTGTTCCGCAAGTTGTCCAAACATGCACCTGCATTAGTTTCCACTGTTAGAGAGCGAGTTCGTCGATTCATCAAGGGGCTCAACCATAGTATTAGATTCATAATAGATCGAGAGTTGTATATTGATACCCCATACCAGCACGTTGTGGAGATAGCTCGAAGATTGGAGGGCGTGTGGTCTAGGAGAGGGAGGAGAGGGAGGCTAAGAGGCCTAGAGATTCCGGCACATATAGTGGTGCCCGTGCCCTAGTTGCAGCCCGTCATGGTAGAGGCTATGTGATCCCACCTGTTCATTCAGCACTTCTAGCTTCTAGCGGTGTTCCGACTACTCCCAGGCCTCATGTTTCCCATTATGCACCGCCACTATCTAGTGCACCTCCTGCACGGTGTGCTTTCAGCAGTCAGTTCAGCTGACCAAGCCCGAGCTAGTCTTAGCAGCCATTTCCTCCGATCTTGTTTTGAGTGTGGTGACACTCGTAATATGGTGAGGTACTGCCCAAACTCAGAAGGGGTGCACCTCAACAGACTACTCAGGCTCTACATATTCCACGAGGCCCCCAGACTTCTCAGGTCGTGGTTACTGCACCAGTTGCCACTCCACCTGCACAGCCAGCTAGAGATGGAGGTCGGGAAGGTAGAGGTCGCCCTAGAGAGGGATCCTAGGCCAGATGTTATGCTCTTCCGACTAGGACGAAGGCGGTTGCATCTGACTCAGTTATCACGGGTATTGTTCTGATTTGTTATAGAGATGCATCAGCCTTATTTGATGCAGACTCCACTTATTCCTATGTATCATCTTACTTTGCTCCATATTTGGATATATCCCGTGATTCCTTGAGTTTTCCTGTCTATGTGTCTATGCTAATAGGAGATTCCATTGTTGTTGACTGTATGTATCAGTGGTGTTTAGTTGTTCTTGGTGGTTTTGAGACTAGGGTTGACCTATTGTTACTGAATATGGTAGATTTTAATGTTATTTTGGGTATGGACTGGTTGTCGCCCTATCATGTTATTATTGACTGTCACGCCAAGACGGTGACGTTGGCCATGCCAGGTTTGACGAGGTTGGAGTGGAGGGGTACTTTGGATTATGTTCCTAGTAGGGTGGTGTCTTTCCTTAAGGCACAACAAATGGTTAGGAAGGGGTGTGAGGCATATCTAGCCTTTGTGAAAGATGTCGGTGTTGATACTCCTACCTTTGAGTCAGTTCCAGTAGTGAGAGATTATCCAGATGTATTTCCGGCAGATCTTCCAGGCATGCCGCCCGATAAGGAAATCGATTTTGGTATTGATTTTTTGTCGGGCACTCAGCCTATTTCTGTTCCACCATATCATATGGACCCAGCGGAGTTGAAGGAGTTAAAGGAGCAGTTTCAAGATTTGCAAGAGTTGCTAGATAAGGGCTTCATTCGGCCTAGTGTGTCACCTTAGGGGTGCTCCGGTCTTGTTTGTAAAGAAGAAGGATGGTTCCATGCATATGTGTATTGATTATCGACAGTTGAACAAGGCTACAGTGAAGAACAAGTATCCATTGCCATGCATTGATGACCTATTTGATCAGCTACAGTGTGCCAGAGTATTATCAAAGATTGATTTGTGGTCGGGCTATCATTAGTTGAAGATTCGGGAGCCGAATATTCCAAAGACTGCCTTCAGGACTCAGTATGGTCATTACGAGTTCCTTGTGATGTCATTTGGGGTGACCAACGCCCCAGCACCATTCATGCACATGATGAGTAGTGTATTCCAGTCATATCTTAACTCATTCATCCTTGTATTTATTGACGACATCTTGGTGTACTCCCAGAGCAGGGAGGATCATGAGCAGCACCTGAGGACCGTGCTTCAGACCTTGAGGGAAAAGAAGTTGTATGCGAAATTTTTGAAGTGCGAATTCTGGCTTGATTCGGTGGCGTTTTTGGGTCATGTAGTGTCGAGTAAGGGGATTAAGTTAGATCCAAAGAAGATTGAAGCAGTGCAGATTTGGCCCAGACCATCTTCAGCTACTGAGATCCAGAGTTTTCTTGGTTTGGCAGGGTATTACCGTTGATTCGTAGAGGTTTCTCATCTATTGTTGCATCTATGATCAGATACACCCAGAAGTGTGCTCCGTTCAGATGGACCGAGGAGTGTGAGGAGAGCTTTCAAAATCTCAAGACTGCTTTGACTACAGCCCCAGTATTGGTATTGCCTACGGGTTCGGGGTCTTACATTGTGTACTATGATGTGTCGCGTGTTGTCCTCGACGCGATGTTGATGCAAGATGGTAGGGTGATTTCCTACGCGTCTAGACAGTTGAAGTCACATGAGAAGAATTATTTTGTCCAGAATCTAGAGTTAGCAGCTATTGTTCATGCCTTGAAGATTTGGCGGAACAATTATATGGTGTCCCTTATGAGGTCTCTACCGACCACCGGTGTCTAAAGCATCTGTTCAAACAGAAGGATCTTAACTTACGTCAGTAGATATGGTTAGAGTTTATTAAGGACTATGATATCACCATTCTATATCATCCCGAAAAGTCCAATTTGGTGGTCGATGCCTTGAGTCGAAAGGTGGAGAGCTTGGGAAGTTTAACATACCAACCGGCAGCGGAGAGGCCATTAGCATTGGATGTTAAGGCATGGGCCAACCAGTTTATTAGATTGGATGTTTCGGAGCCGAGTCGAGTTTTGGCTTGTATGGTTTCTCGATCTTCCCTATATGATCGTATCAGAGAGCGCCAGTATGACGACCCCCATTTGCTTGTCCTCAAGGACACGATTCAGCACGGTGATTCCAAGGATGTCACTATTGGGGATGACGGTGTGTTATGGATGCAAGGCCGGCTATGTGTGCTCAATGTAGATGAGTTGCATGAGTTGATTCTTCCGGAGGCCTGAAGTTCGCGGTACTCCATTCATCCGGGTGCCGCTAAGATATATCAGGACTTGAGGTTGCACTATTGGTGGAGGAGACTTAAGAAAGACATAGTAGAGTATGTAGCTTGGTGCCTAAATTGTCAGTAGCTGAAGTATGAGCATCAGCGGCCAGGTGGATTTCCTCAGAGGCTAGAGATTTCAGAGTGGAAATAGGAGTGGGTTACTATAAATTTTTTTGTTGGTCCCCACAGACTCAGAAGAAGTTCGATGCAGTATGGGTGATTGTGGATAGGTTGACCAAGTCGGCTCATTTCATTCCAGTGGTGACTGCTTATACTTCAGAGCAGCTGGCTCTAATCTATATTCGCGAGATTTTCCGACATCATGGCGTGCCATTATCCATAATCTCTTACTAGGGTACAGAGTTTACATCGTGATTCTAGAAGGTCGTACAGCCTGAGTTGGGCACTTGGGTTGAGTACAACATTCCACCCTTAGACGGACAAACAGTCCAAGCGCACTATTCAAATATTGGAGGATATGCTTCGTGCATATGTGATGGAGTTTGGGGATTCTTGGTATCAATTCTTGCCACTTGCGGAGTTTTCCTACAACAACAGCTACCAGTCGAGCATTCAGATGGCTCCGTATGAGGCCTTGTATGGGAGGCGGTGTCGGTCTCCGGTGGGTTTGTTTGATCTAGGTGAGGCTAGGCTATTGGGTACCGACCTGGTTCAGGATGCTTTGGAAAATGTTGAATTGATTCAACATCGGCTTCGATCATCCCAATCTAGATAGAAGAGTTATACGGATCGGAAGGTTCGAAATGGTGCATTCATGGTTGGGGATCGGGTCTTACTCCGGGTTTCGCCCATGAAGGGTGTTATGAGGTTCGGTAAGAAGGTCAAGTTGACCCCTAGGTATATCGGACCTTTTGAGATTCTCGAGATGATTGGAGAGGTGGCCTACAAGCTTGTACGGTCACCTAGTTTAGCTGCAGTTCATCCACTATTCCATGCTTCTATGCTCCAGAAGTATCACGACAATCTGTCTCATGTGTTAGACTTCAGGCCAGTCCAGTTGGAAAAGGATTTCTCTTATGTTTAGGAGCCGGTGGCCATTTTGGACAGGCAGATTCGAAAGTTGAGGTCGAAGAACATTGCTTAAATAAAGGTTTAGTGGAGGGGTCAACCAGTCGAGGAGGCAACTTGGGAGATCGTGCATGATATGCATAGTCGTTATCCTCCTCTTTTCACCACTACAGGTATGTCTCTATACTCGTTCGAGGACGAAAGTTTGTTTTAGGAGAGGGAGGATGTAATGACTCAGCCGGTCGTATTGATTATCTTAGCCCTGATTCCCTATTTATTTCCTCCTCTATGTTGTTTTATGATTACGTGACTTGTGGGGGCGTTTGTTTTGGTTTCGGGTGAGTTTCGGAGTGAAATGGGACATATAGTCCCAAAGTTAGAGCTTTAAGTTGAAAAAGCTAACTGTAGTTTGACTTTTGTGAGACGACTCCGAAATGGAGTTTTGATGGTTCAAATAGCTCTATATGGTATTTTGGGTTTAGAAGTGTGTCCGGATGTTGATTTGGAGTTCTGTAGGTTGTTTCGGCTTGAATTGGCGAAAGTTAGAAAGTTGAAGGTTTGGAAGGTTGAAAAGTTTGATCGGGAGTTGATTTTATTGATATCGGGGTCGGATTTCGATTCCGGAAGTTAGAATAGGTTTGTCATGCCATTTAGGACTTGTGTACAAAATTTAAAGTCAATCGGAGTTCTTTTGGTATGAATGGGCATTAGTTTTGGAATTCGGAAGTTCATACTTTCAACAGGATTGAATTGGGTTGCGATTCATAGAATCAATGTTGTTTGATGTGATTTTTGGCCTCGAGCAGGTCCCTTATGTGTTTTGGAACTTGTTGGTATATTCGAACGGGGTCCCGGAGGCCCGAATGTGATTCGGATCAAATCCAGAACAAATATGGACTTAGTCTCATTGCTGAAGTTCCAACCTTCTGGTGTCATCGCACCTGCGGACAAATTGACCGCAGGTGCGGACTCGTAAATGTGAGTGATGAAGCGTAGAAGCAAATTAAGGCAGCCCAGGTCTAGGCTCGTAGGTGCGAACACTTGGGCACAGGTGCGCCTCCGCAAGTGCAGATATTGCCTTCGCAGAAATGGAATTTGGGGAGCAGCCTTGGGCAAGACTGCAGGTGCGGTCATTTTCTCCCAGAAGCGGGATCGTAGGTGCGAGCAATTGTCCGCTGAAGCGGAACCTCAGGATTTAAGTTGGAACTGCACATGTGATGGATTTCCACAGGTGCGGCATCGCAGATGCGGAATCACTAAGCAGAAAAGGCCTAAGTTCGAGGGTTTGATCTCATTTTCATTTTTAGACCTAGAGAGCTCGATTTGTGGCGACTTTTCAAGAGATTTTCAACGAAAGCCGTGGGGCAGGTGATCCTAACTCGGTTTTGGTTATATTACACGAATCCATTATTATTTTCATCATTTAATTAGTGATTTCAGTTGGAAATTTGGGGTACGTTTTGTCAAACTCCTTAGGCTAAATTTTGGGGATTTGAAAGGAGATTTAAGGTCAAATGTGAGTAATTCTTGAATGGTTGGACTCGTTATCAAATGGATGTTCGGATTTTGTAATTTTTGTCGGGTTACGAGACACAAGCCCTAATTCTGACACAAAACAGAGCAGCATGTTTAAACAGTAAAATACCCAACAACCATGTACTTTAAACTCAAGTATTCAACTATTATCTACACATGGCTGAAATTCATTTTATATACTCAAACTTAAACCAACTAGAATTAGCAAAACAGAAACAGACTTATATGTAATCGACTTAAATACTCAAACAAACTAAACTAACGACAATCGACTTATGAGAACTAAACGGTAGAAAATTAGAATCAGCTGAAAAACAACATTGATAAGCTATTGAACAACGATTTAATAGAAAACTAAACAATCAACTAGGTACATGATTCGAAAATATTAAGCGACTAATATTGACGATCGAAGCTAACGTGAACTAACAATCACGAATTAATAAACTAGCTAGCTAACACCAACTCAAAAGGTACTCGATGTGACCATTGAAATATCCTCACAGGAATAGATTTTCGATATGTGGAATACCTCTTACCAGCTCGTCTAAATCCTCCCAAAAGTGTTTGTTGACCTCTTCTTTTAATCTCGCTTGAGAAGTGTACACACTACTAATGTTCAAAGTAATTCCTCCAATGACTAGATTAATCAACATCATCATATCGTTCACCCTCCTAACCTCTACCACATGCTCTCTGAGTTCCTTATCAACTAAAATTTGTACTTCATTCCTATTCCTCGAGCCTCCGGAGTACCATAGTTTACATCTATCCACATCTCGCACCTTTGTTCCTGCCCATTTGGCCTCCTAGACACAAGCTATATTGATCTTCCTCTTCTTAAGAATCTTTACTAACTCCATAGACTTCTCCGCAAATGTTTATATATGCTAAGACCCAACTCTCATTCTAGAGACCCTCTTAGCCTGCCTGCAACCCTTTCCTCCCCCCAGCCCCAACCGAGGACCTAACCATAGTCTGCTATCGATCACCTAAACCATTAAGACAAGTTGTAGCTAATCGAGGCTTCCTAAATATAACAAATCAAATCTGCTCCCCAATAATGAAAGGCAGACCCAACAAATAAGAACAAGGTGTAAGCTAATCAATAAAAAAATAAGGCTAAGAACAAGAATCTATAGTAGAACAATCGAACAAATACGCACAAGCAAAAACGAATATAATACAATCGAAAAGATATAACCTAAATAGTAGCAGACGTCAAAATAGTGTTTCCACCCACATTTATCTATGCACCGCTACAACTGACCCCCTAAAATCGTCCCCTAGTCCCTAGCTTTAACTAGTATCGCCGGTAGTTATTGCTTCATCGCAGTGGCAGCTTCACCAGCAGTTACTGCTTCTCCGTGGAGGTTGTACCTGGAAGAGAAAAAAGAGAGAGAGAGGGGAGAGGAGAAAATATGGAAGAATAAAGGGAGAAAAAGAAAGGGAGAGTTGTCAGTAGGGTTTTTGACAAAAAAGGAGGGGAGGAGAAATAAAGGGAGGAAGTGAGGGAGAAGATAGAGAGATTAGAGAAGGGGGTACCTGTTGTAGTGGCCGTCGGTGTTGGGTCGTTGTTGATGTGATTTAGGGCAGTGGTGGGTAGAAAAAAGAAGTAGATGGGGAGAGAGGGAGAAAAAAAGTAGAGAGAGAGGAGAAGGGAGAAATATGAGAGAGAAAATGAGGTACCTATTGTGGTGGTTGACATCAGCATTCGGTCACCCCGTTGCCGCAATTAGCTGTTAACTTTAGAAGGTGAGATTTTTCATTATTACTACAACAAGTGATCAAAAACTGAACATTTTCAATAAATAGTTAACTCTCTTAAACTTAAAATGATATTTTCGCAAAACTTCCAAAAGTGGGATCAAATATCAAAGACGAGCATGGAAGCAGAAAATGGCAAAAGTATGACACTATGAGGGGTAATCTTTAACTTTTGGCCTTTGGGGAAGGTAACATGACAAAATGGGCACATATTCAAGGTCAAAAGTCAAAAAATTTGCCCATGGGGCAAAAATTATTATACTTGAAATTTCTCTCATTGGTCAGGTGACCTGCCCCAAAATCAAAAGTTCAAGATTAGCTACTTTCAAGGTTATTTTTGTTATTGCCCTGTGTGAAAGGTGTGAAGTACACAAATAGTTCTCAAAGTGGATGATCTTGAATTTTTATCTCTGATGTTCACTATATTGGTAAAAAAAAGTTTCACATGTAAGCCAGCTTTTGACAACTCAACCAGTCACGTGGACACAGGAAAATGCGACAGCTGGATATGATTCTTTGAAGAGGTACGGAACAAAGAGACACGATTCAGTAAACTCTCGAGCTTATCAGCCACGGGAAACTCAACCTGGTCAAAACAGGGAGGAGGCACGGTCAGAATGAATCTAGTCAAAGCTACGAGCAGATTCAAAGACCCACAATTGATTACTCGAACGTTATGTAACCATACCCCAATTACCCTTATCATTTGTAACGCCTCATTAATGTCATAATTAGTCATTAATGAGCAACCATAGCAAGAGTCATACGTTATAGGAATCTCCTATATAAGGGAGGGGAATACATCTTGTAAAGGCATCTGATTCTCGAATATAATTGACTTCGCTTTTCTATATTTCTGCAATATTGTCTGTTATTCATTTTTATCCATTTCCTTGATTATCAGTAACCCGTATTCATCTTAAAAGTAAGCTTTAATCAAAGGGTCTAATTCTTTGGTTAAACAAATTGGTTCCATTACCGGGAATCTGATAATCTTTGTTTGCTTTTCAAGTGATATCCTCTGAACTATGTCAAACTCCAACGACAACAACCAGCAAAGGAGTGGAACCTCAGTTCCATCGCGTTCAGGAACCCCACGTGGTTCAAGGGAACAATCCCCAAAAAGATCCAATAACAACAATGGTGATAATGATCAAACTGTGGAACAAGATCGTGTAAAGCAAATGATTGCAGAGTATGTAAGCCAAGATTTGCAAGAATTTGCGAGAGGTTTACCGGCAGCGTTACCTACACCGTCGACGCCACCTCCCAATAATACCATCACCATGGAAAGTCCTCAATCTGGGTTGGCAAACTCAGGAAAAGGAGATACTCCTAATGAATCTCTCGAGACGAGACCAGGTATATCTAATAACTCAAAATTACAAAATTTACTGTGAACCATGCAGAAACAGATAAAGGAGCAGAACGATCGCGAACAAATTCCTGGAGTACCACCTATCATCAAAAGCATTGATGTTGATAGGTATTCTCAACAACCTTGGAAGCCAAGTATGGCACCCTTGCCTATACCCAAGAAGTTTAAAATGCCTGACGTTCCTAAATATGATGAAACAACAGACCCACGTGACCATGTGACTGCTTTCACTACTGGGGTAAAAGGCAACGACTTAACAAAACAAGAGATTGAATCAGTCCTTGTCAAAATATTTGGGAAAACACTTACCAAAGGGGCCCTAGCATGGTATTCTCTTCTCCCTGAAAATTCTATTGACTCTTTTGTTGAGCTTGCAGATTCTTTTATAAAAGCACACTCTGGTGCACAAAAAGTTGATAAGAGAATGGAAGACATATTCAAAATAAAACAAGGAGACACAGAACTACTCTGTGAGTTTGTAGGAAGGTTTCAACGAGAAAGAATGCAATTACTCAGGGTGCCTGATAATTGGGCAGCCATGACATTGCGAGCAACCTAAACGATAAAAGCTCAGAAGTCACGAGACGACTTAAGGAAAGTCTAAGAGAATTCCCCTCTACAACATGGAATGATGTATATAACAGGTACAATACTAAACTCAGAATAGAAGAAGATNAGGTACGATCCTTACTTAGGACCCTTGCGACGCGATATTTGCCCCAGGTTCGAAAACACTAGGTCGTACAGTAGATCACAAGGAACAGACGTAGTCTCATCCTCGTCTAGATCCAGAAAAGATCGAGATGAACGACCTAGAGATAATACTCAAATTGGGGATCATACCTTTAATGTAAGTACTACTGAACTTGTCTCAATATTGAGGAACATGGGAGACAAGGTTAAGTGGCCCAAAGAGATGCGGTCAAATCCAAGTAGAAGGAACCCAGATCACTGGTGTGAATTCCACAACGATCATGGGCACAAAACTGCGGATTGCAGATTTTTACAAGGTGAAGTAGAAAATTTATTAAAACAAGGCTATTTAACAGAATTGTTTAGTGATAAAGGTAAACAGGCATATATAAGGAAAGCAAGAGCCCCCAAAGCCTCCTTCTCCAAAATAAATCGTCAACGTGATACACGGAGGTGAAGAAGTAAATGGAGTGATCTGTAAAACAACCACGAATTTCACAATTACACATGGAAAACAGGCTCGTGAAAATATGGAAGAAGACAATATAACCTTCGACGATGCAGATATCGGCGGATTAATGCTTCCGCACAATGATGCTCTGGTAATATCTTTACTTATTCATGACACTAACGTAAAAAGGATATTGATTGATCCAGGTAGTTCAGTCAATATCATTTTGCTAAGAATCGTGGAAGAAATGTTACTAGGGAATCAAGTAATCCAAAGGGCATGATCTATATCAGGGTTTGATAACTCTACGGTTATAACAAAAGGAGAAATTGAGCTTAGCACTTATGCTGAGGGGGTGATCAAACGTACCAGGTTCCAAGTCATCGATACTGACATAGCTTATAACGTGATCGTGGGAAGACCATGGATCCATGACATGAAAGCGATAACCCTCCACATTGCATCAGGTAATTAAATTCCTCTCCGAATGGGGGATTCAACAAATCAAAGGCGATCAGCAGACCGCAAGAAATATAAACTCTGTGGTACACTACAACAAGAAAATAGAGGTGGAAGAATTACGAGATAAGGGAATCTCCCAAGCAGGTAACGCCGCCCAAACAGGCATGGAAGAAATTACTACCCAAATAGGTACGGAAGGTATTATTGCTAAAATAGGTATGAAAGAAACTACTTACGAGAAAGAGAATCAAGTTACCACGAAAGGTGTACTATACCACACAGATGCAGATTCCAGACCGGACGTCATTCATTAATCGGAGGAAGATGAGCACATCAAAAAAACTACAGAGGAACTCGAAGCTGTTCCATTATCTGAACAAAAGCCTGGGCAGAAAGTGTATATAGGCACGAGGCTAGGCCCTGCTCGAAGAGAAGAAAAGAAAGCAAGGACCATTCAAGAACCAAGTGATCGACGAAGAGGTACAGAAACTCTTGAAGATTGGTTCGATACGAGAGGTAACGTACCCTAACTGGTTAGCAAACACCGTGGTAGTAATAAAAATAATGGCAAGTGGAGAGTATGCATAGCTTATACTGATTTAAATAAAGCATGCCCCAAAGATTCATTCCCATTACCGCATATAGATCAAATGATTGATGCCACAGCAGGTCATGAATTATTGAGCTTCTTAATGCATATTATGGTTATAATCAGATTAAAATGAATCCCTCAGATGAGGCAAAAACTTCCTTCATTGCAAACAGGGGGACTTACTGTTATAAAGTTATGCCTTTTGGATTAAAAAATGTTGGAGCCACCTATCAAAGGTTAGTGACTAAAATGTTCCAAGAACATCTTGGAAGGACGATGGAAGTCTATATTGATGATATACTGGTAAAATCAACACAAGCACAAGACCATTTTCAGCATCTCTCTACTGCTTTTGATATTTTACGCAGGTATAATATGAAGCTAAATCTAGAGAAATGAGCTTTTGGAGTGCAATCGGGTAATTTTTGGGTTTCCTTGTATCGAATAGAGGAACAGAGGTAAATCATGCTCAAATTAAAGTTATAGAGGAAATACCTGATATTTTAACAAATAAAAAGGAAGTTCAAAGACTAAAAGGGAGAATAGCAGCTTTGGGTAGGTTTATTTCTAAATCTTCCGAAAAAAGTTTTAAATTCTTCTCAGTTCTCAAAAAGCAGAATCGGTTCGAATGGACTGAAGAATGTCAGCAAGCCCTCAAGAATCTGAAGATTTATCTATCGAAACCACCATTTTTCAAAGCCAAAAGAAGGGGAGAGATTGTACATCTACCTGGCTGTCTCAGAAATTGCTGTAAGTGCAGTATTGGTAAGAGAAGAAAAAGGTAAACAATCACCTATCTATTATGTAAGTAAAACTTTGCTAGATGTTGAGACTAGATATCCACATCTGGAAAAGTTAGCCTTAACTTTAATAATGACATCTAAAAAATTACGACCATATTTTCAATGACACCCAATCACCGTTGTGACCTCATATCCTTTAAGAAATATTCTGCATAAACANTATGCACGACCTCATTGGCCCATGTAAGAGCACCGTGGATGGCTAGCTTTGCTTTCTCATAGGGACCTATAAAAGGCTTGAGCACACTTCGGGCTCATCCGTTTTCTTGAAAAGATTCCCCTCAGCTGGAACCTCTATTACCACCTGCCGCATCTCTCTGCTGGAAGACCCTACTTCTCTAACGGCACGGGCAAAGCAGCTGGCACGGAGAGCTGAAGAGTCGAGGAAGTTACGGGAAAAGCAACAGCAGAAGTTGAAATAGCCAGAGGAACAGACGAGACAACTTCTCTCAAAGAAGCAGGAAAGACAGCAGCCAAAGAGACATCGTCAGGAGCGAGATCAACACCCTCTTGAATAGGGGAATGTGAAACATCATCAAGGACAGGGGGCTCAATCACAGACACGGAAGGCAAGGNAGAATGCAACAGTATCTTGAAAAAGCATGAGAGCTTGTGAGACAATTCAAAACATGAAAGGTAGTGCAAATACCTAGAGAGGAAAATGCAGAAGCAGATGCATTATCTAACCTCGCAGCAGTCACGGAAGTAACGACCAAAGACAATGCAATTGTCGTTCAACTAGTTCATTCAATAATAGACCAGGACAGAAATGAGGTAACTTTCAACAACTTAACCTGGGACTGGAGNTGCATCATCTAGAAGCACCCGCCTTCTCAATGGCATGTGCACTAAAGCACCTTCTTCTTCTTCTTCTATGGAACGAGACTCACCAATCTTCCTCTTCGATCTTCGAGGAAGATGAACCAATAATAATTTCTTGGGCCTGAGCCAAAGACATATTCGGGATAGATGAAGCAGATACCCCACGAGCGGAGAACCCTATTAAAAGTCAAAAATTTAAACGACAAAGAAAGAAGAGACTCGAGTAAGGAAAGAAGCAAGAATAAAGAGCTTCACTTACTGTGGGTCTTTACATGCCAACCATACCTCCCAGCGAGGTACTTCCAAGATCTCTCTTCTGAAGGAGCAACGGACAATAACTNTTTCGCCGTAAAGTTGCACGGTACTGTCTTATTAGCAACTCGCTTTATCGTAAGATGTTCGAAGGACCCCTAGATAAATGCCTCGGACCTAACCAGACGGAATTTGTGATGAAAGAAGTTCACGAAGGACACTGTGGAAATCACTCGGGGCCGAGATCCTTAGTGAAAACACTAATCAGAGCGGGATACTATTGGCCTAAGATGGAAGAAGAAGCNTGTCAAAACAAGAAAAGTAAATAAATGTGAGCTAAAGCATACTCACTTGCGTGATTCCACTTCTCAGGGAAGGGAAGATTTTCTTCACCCACTAAACCCGCAGTGAGTACAGCAACATACCGGAGGTACCAACCCCCATCCTTATCATCTCCAGGGGTTACCAGCACTCTTTTGCTTCTAGTAGTCAGAGTAAACATCCCTTCACGAAATAAGGTAGGAGAATAGATATGAATAATATGGTTGAAAGTAAAAGGAACCGAGGCTAAAGAAGCCAAACTCCTAAGACATGCGACAACTCACCACACAAGCGGACCAACTTATCCTAAGCAGATATTGAAAAAACGGCAAAACTCAATTATAACTATGTCAATGGGGGGTCTAAACCCTAGAGTAAAAGGGCACGTATAAACAAAAGAATATCTCGTCTTGTAAGACGTTATTCTTTGATTACTATTCAGGATATAGACAGGGAAGTCAGACCTCCAAAATCACTCCCTACGAACAAGGGAAATCTGACCCTCAGTTATAAGGGTCGAATATCTTTCAACACTTTCAAAAGAAGAAGATTGGTCTACAAGAACTTGACTATCCCTAGCAAAAAAAAACTCAGCAGGGACAATTTCATCGACTCCGGGTTCACAAAGGCGTTCACCTCTACCTCTAGACAAAGACCGAGAAACCCTAAACCTTGGAGAAACTAGAGATCTAGTGGAAGGAGAAGGAGCTATCTGAGAAGAAGAGGAGCCCCTCGAAGGAGTGGATCCTAGACTTCTAAGTCTACCACCCCTCCGACTCCTAGTCGGAGCAGAAGATGGCGTTAAACTTTCAATATCAATTACTCCTTGAGGTTGGTTTGAAGAAGACATGTTTACAAAGGCAAGAAGAAAGTTATTTACAAAAGACAAAGTTAGAAAAGTTTTTCGTGGAAGCAAAGAAAAAAATAAAGGTATTTATACTTGAGGACAACCGTCAAACATGGGAAAAAAAAGAAAATTAATGATGAAAATTCATAATTGAAGATGTCACTTCGGGACTGGCACAACCGCGAAAAGCCCTAAAAGGTGTCGAGTAAATGCATAACCAATCCAAAAAGGACACGTGGTATGAGCATTAAATGGAAGTGACAAACGACGCCTATGGTGCAGAGAAGGATACAATGATTCGAGGAAAAGTGGCGGCAAAATATTCCGGCCATAAATGAATATCCACTTACCAAATATTAATCGTTAAATATATGGTAAGTGGGGGGACTATCTGTATTGGTAACAAAAAGTTTCACATGTAAGCCAACTTTTGACAACTCAGCCAGTCACGTGGACACAGGGAAACGCGACAGTTGGATATGATTCTTTGAAGAGGTACGGAACAAAGAGGTACGATTCAGTAAACCCTCGAGTTTATCAGCCACGGGAAACTCAACCTGGTCGAAACAGGGAGGAGGCAGGGTCAGAATGAATCTAGACAAAGCTACGAGCAAATTCAAATACCCACAATTAATTACTCGAACGTTATGTAACCGTACCTCAATTACCGTTATCTTTTGTAACGCCTCATTAATGTTATAATTAGTCATTAATGAGCAACCATAGCAAGAGTCGTACGTTATAGGAATTTCCTATATAAGGGAGGGATATACAGCTTGTAAAGGCATCTGATTCTCGAATATAATTGACTTCGCTTTTCTATATTTCTGCAATATTGTATGTTATTCATTTTTATCCATTTCCTTGATTATCAGTAATCCGTATTTATCTTAAAAATAAGTTTTAATCATATAATCTAATTTTTTGGTTAAACAATCACATGGGCAGAACTTCAAGTTTAACAAGTGTTTCCTGTGTCTTAAAGTTCTGCCCATGGGAGAAAGTGTCATACTTAATGTTGGCCTTGTTGGGCCTAAAATTACTTGCATTAACTCGACCCAGCAGGTAAACGAACCATCCGAAACAACTCGGGTAAATTATCAGAGCCCGATAGAAAGTCTAAACCTCTATCTCCTAGAGAAATGGATAAACCCTAACACCAAGAAGAAGCCATGACATCAATCCATTTTCTTCCACAATCTCTTCCCCAACACTCTCACAATTCACTAATCCACTTCAACTTTTCCACCATTTTCTTCTCCTCTAAACTTCCCCACAGGAAAACCCCACTAAGATCATCCAGTGGCAATGACCACTCCACCACCACCCAAGAACCCCCTAAACCCTCACCTCGTGGCCCCAAAAAATCGTCAAGAACAGCTAAAAAAAGCTCAAAACCCCAAAAAGATTCAAACTTTGAAACCAACATTGAAAAATCCAACACCCAAAAGGATTTCTCAAAAAATGCTGATGACAAGATTGAAAAATATGATGATGGGGTTGAATTTCCATATCCAAACCCACCTTTAGTCATCTGTTTTGGTGCAGCACAGAAGGAGTTTGTTCCAACAGTGAGAGTATCTCATGAGCAAATGCACCAAGATAAGTATTCAGAGTGGAAAATGTTACAGTGGAATCCACCTGAATTTGTTAGAGCTCCTGGTGGGCCACCTTCTAATGTTGCTATATCCCATGTTAGGCTTGGTGGTAGAGCTGCATTTATGGGTAAAGTTGGGAATGATGAGTTTGGTCAAGAAATGGTTTTGTTAATGAATAAGGAGAAAGTGCAAACTCGGGCGGTTAAATTTGATGATAGTATGAGAACTGGATGTACTCGTATGAAAATTAAGTTTGAGGATGGGAAAATGAGGGCGGAGAAAGTTAAAGAGTCTGCTGAGGATTCTTTGCTTAGCTCCGAATTGAATCTTGATGTGCTAAAAGAGGTAAATAGATTATTTTTTATGGATAGAATTGTAGTAACATTGTCAAGCATGTTGCTTTTTTCTATTTTTCATTGTGGTGTTTGGCTTTAAATGTTAGTAGAGGATGCATGAACCTAATTTGCTTCGTGAATGAACGTATTGGTACTGACCTGTCTTGTGCAAAATGGAAAATGTAAGAACCCAATGGCTTCATAGATGTACCAAATTTCCATATAACAATTGCCGATAAGTATATTTGAGTCAGACTATTGAAGAAGTGAACCGTTTGTTAGTAGACACTATTGTGCAGTCACTGATAGTTTTAATGCTCTCTCCCGTTCTGAGGATTGGCTTGCCTAATCTGTTCACTCTGATGACATTCCTTTGCATAGAGGCATTTGTTTTTGTAGAACAATTTGATTAAAGATGCATAATTCTTGTCAATCTATTTATTTGAGTTTGACACTTGTGCTAATTGTATGTACTCCTTTTACTTGGAGGTAATGAAATTGTAGTTCCCTATTCAATAAATTCTAGCTTCCTGTCGACTAGTTGTCATTGGCAGTAGTAATATTGTTATGCCGTTCCTTGTTTGACTAGTTACCTTATCTTCCCGAAACAATCAAGACTTTAGCTTGATACTATCAGATCCTTCAATAGTGAAAGGCAATTCGATATATTATCAGTTTTCATTTGTTGCGATCAGTAGGGCAATTCTTTTCTTCTGACGGTTATGAACCAGAAATAAGATGCTGTATCATGATAAGTTGCATATTACGTGTTGGATATTTTTAATATAGTGCGTGAGCCTACACTACGGACAAGGATATTTGTCTTCTATGAGCATTATCCTTTCAGGTGTTTACGTGCTTTAACAAGTTTTGTGTCCGGGTGATGGTGGGGCAAGTATTTTGAACAAATTTTGTTGAGATTTTGCTTTCTCTCTTGCAGGCCAGAATATTCCACTTTAATTCTGAAGTCTTAACATCTTCATCTATGCGTTCTACTCTTTTTAAAGCAATTTCATTATCAAAGAAGTTTGGTGGTCTTGTATTTTTTGACTTGAATCTGCCATTGCCCTTGTGGAGATCACGTGATGAGACCAGGAATTTAATCAAGGAAGCCTGGGAACAAGCTAACATCATTGAGGTCTCAAGGCAAGAGCTTGAATTTCTTCTTGACGAAGAGCATTACGAGAGGAAAAGGAATTATAGACCTCAATACTTTGCGGAGAATTTTGAACAAACCAAACAAAGAAGAGATTATTATCACTATACTCCTGAGGAAATTGCCCCCTTATGGCACGACGGACTGAAGCTTTTGTTTGTTACAGATGGGACACTTAGGCTTCATTACTATTCTCCTTCTTTTGATGGTGTTGTGGTTGGTACAGAAGATGTTCTCATAACACCATTCACTTGTGATAGAACTGGTTCTGGTGACGCTGTTGTTGCCGGAATAATGAGAAAATTGACGACGCAACCAGAGATGTATGATGATCAAGATGTTCTGGAGAGACAGCTGCGCTTTGCAATTGCCGCGGGCATAATATCCCAATGGACAATAGGTGCTGTTAGGGGTTTTCCCACTGAAAGCGCCACACAGAATCTCAAAGAGCAGGTCTACGTACCATCGATGTGGTAGTGTCATAATGTCAATTCCCAGACACTGTCTCTTGTAGTTGCTACTGAAAGCAGATCTTGTTGTAATTAATCCTACACTTGACAAATAATAGGTTCTTAAGGAAGTAGATTCAGGATTATAGCCCAAATTGAACCGAAGATCTTCGGAGACCAGTACATTTGTACTTGAACTGTGATCAGCTAGGAGTCATATTGCTTATATTGTGCATCTCATGGTTAAAGGATGTCATTAAATTCTACAGTGCTGTAACAAGTGCGAAGTTTTCGCCATTATCATTTTATGGTTGGCTTAGCTCATATTATTCACTGTAGTGTCCATGCTATCATTTTGAAAAAATGTTGAATCAGCATAATCTTCCGAAAGTACATCAGGAGGTGCTATTCCAGGTGTTGTACTTGCTTAGTTATCTGTTTTTTCATCTTATCAGGCCAAGCAAAATATAAGGCAAAGTTGTTTGGGACTGCTTAATTGAAGTTTTTATATGTCACCTAATAGAATCATGTGACTTGCTTAGATTAAGTCGTCAACTGCAGTCCCTTTCTATGATTAACATGATAACACAAAAGTGGATATATGGTGGCGTATGGACTGATCTTGCCAAATCTCATTTTCACCTTTGTATTTAATGAGTTTGGTTCTGGAGCAGAATATGTTTGGTTGATATTAGGTTGAAGGGAAAAGACGTTAGGTGATTTCTTCGTATCTGTCTAAGCCTTGGGAAACTAAGTTATTGAAATAGTCGAGATGCGTGCTAGGGTTTGTTAAAGTTCTGTCTTGGGTAGTAGCCCAACTTGTTTTATGTTTGTCTAGTACATAATAAAGGAAACAAGAGTGCTTTCAAGAAAAAGGATGGCATAAAACCCATGCATTATTTCCATATAAATAAGCCAAACTCTCAAGTCTCGTTAATGGTCCCTATGATTGTAGCGTGATACCATTCTCAGTATTAAATTGTTTCACATGGTCCATACTGTTGACTCTTCACATGGTCTGAGGTAAACTTTTCCTAAATGCCTTGCTCTTGCAGGTGGATATCTATTGTGCTTTTTTGGTATGCCCCAGTCATATAGTAATTTTATTTTATGTTAAGTCTACTAAATCAAACCAGAGGGGGAAGAGAAGCACTACTTTTCAATATTTTACGTGACATCTCAAATTTTTGCTCTTCTTATTTCTTAACTCGTATTCAAGATATTTCCCTGAACTCAGCTTTTCCATAATTGTTACCAACAAGTAATGATTATAATACTATTATGTACTGACCGACTTAAAATCTTGAATTGGCCTTAAAGTATCACTTTTCATATCAGGCTAGGCCTCTTCAGCTGAGCCTGGCACTAGATACGCTTTATTAACACATAGAGGAATGGTCACCCGAATTTCTCGGCCTGGTAATCTGCACCTTGTAATATCTACATTCAATTATGCCACGAAGACAGGAGCGTATTTCTTCAACGACATGCTATAGGCTAATTTTGCCTATCCGTTGTGAACCCTATTAAACTAGTAGGTAGAAAAGTTTGTCATGGAAATCTAAGAACTGAATAATGTGGCTAAAACTTTTGCAAACAGTTTGGTAGGACCACTATTTACTGTTGTCATGCTTCTAGCTTAGTTTTGAGGTGAGGAGCAATGGCCTAAAGAATGCCATTGAAAGTTGAAACTGCCACAAAATTAAAGCAAGTATTGTGAATGGCTATCTTTACAATAATAACTTGCGAATGCACTGTTTTTTCGTACGAATGGAGTTGCAAAATTGGCTGAGGAAAATTTGCAATAATGTAGTGTACAAGAGTCTTATGCTATGACACTCCTTTTCATAGGTTCTACGGACCAACGCCTGCCAAGTTATTTGATTGGAAAAAAAAATCTATCTTGAAAAAAATATACATATATAGAGGTACACATAATATGGGTTTTCTTAAACGTAGTGGAGTAAACAGACAGATTTTAAAAATATAAAGTGTAAAAAAAGTAAGAATTAAGAGGATTTAAGCGCCCATTTAATAAAATAAGCCTTACAACCACTTTCCTTTGCTTGCTAGTGGGGCAGTTATTTGTTACATGAAAGCTACTTTTCTCTATCTTGAGGCAAGCAGTATTACGGGACAGCGCTTCGTCGCATAATTATTAAATATATATAAATAAATTTATAAAAACGTAAATATAGCTTCAAATATAATGATAGCAACACTTGAATACAGATGGCTTCATATCTCCGTAGGGGTAAAGGTTTTGAAACCTGCTCATGGTGTTTTAATTAGTATGATTTGAGTTTTTTCTTCTTTTAATATGAAGTTATTATAGTGATAGCTCAATAGAAGTTTCTTCTACATTTAAATACCAAAGATGACGTACGTCTAATCGACACAACAAGCACTGCGCTGTTACCATTAGACCAAAGCCCTGAAGGCGGAATAATCCATCAAGTTCTTTAAGCTAAAAATTAAAGGCAACCCAAAATAAGTGTCTAGTAAAAGATGACAAAAAAGAGTAATTCTGCAACTGTGTACAAAGACGTGTATATCATTTTCATGAATCAGTATACATATTGAATCCGTGTTGAACCTAAATGTGTAAACTAATTACAAAACCAACTCGAACAAAAATAAAAATAATAAATGAATTAAAATTGTATACTCCACACCTAAAGAATAATTTGAGTATATCTCTGTATATGCTTTCTTTTTGTCCATCTTATAAACCAACCATCTCTGCTTCCAAGCCCTTGCTTGCTTGCTACAATAATCTCTCTTTGTTTCTGCTCGCCGCGCAGCATGAAGGGCAAGTAAAACCCCGACATCTGGCAGCGCCTTATAGGCCAATTTGTAGTATTATGGTACTGATATTGGACTAATCTACCACAGTATGAACATACATATCCCTATCTTTGTGAAGCAACCCTTAAACTTGGTCTCTTGTTGAGTTGCTGTTTACTGGTTTCCTCTTCAGATCTATTACATAAACAACCTGGTAAAGGATTTGCATAAAAGTTTTCCTCTAATCTTGGCGATTCACCAGCTTGTCTGAGGTAAGGAGCTCCTAATCTATTGGATTGTAAGACCTTAACTTGTGAAGCAAACTCTTCCCAAGAGATTGCACCCTTATCCAACAAGTCGATTAATCTTACAAAGTTGAATCTGAAAATAAAGACGATACAAAAACATCATTAATTTTGATCAAAGTTAAGGGGTGGAAAGGGAAGTTTATAAAGTATCAAGGATGATAACAAACCTGTCGGGGCTAATGGTCTTTCGAAATCCTTCAAACCTTCTATGACCTTGCACAGCCTTCGCCATATTGCCATCGTATGTGTACACGAAAACATCACTTTCGAGGGCTACCATATAGTCTACAGCAGCAAGACGGTTTTGATAGTTCTTGAAAGCCTCGAGTTCTTCTTTTGTTGCGAGGGTTGAGTGAGAGAACACATTCGGATAGTGTGAACGAAATTCATCCATACTGTTGTTGCCATAAATTTCCCCTGCAACAATGTATATTCTGGTCGTGGAGGGATAGCCCATCGCCTTAAGAAATAAGGCAGCCTCCCTCGGGGACATAGGGCAGCCCCCTTGCAGTCGCTTTTCCTTGCTGTTTATCTCTTTCTCTTTCCAATGTTTCACTTCGTACCTCATTTTACGAAGTTCTTCAGCCTCTTCAGCTGTCAAATTGTTGCTGCAGCCAGTAAAGGCTAGCATGTCTTTTTCATATCTGCACGTTCGAGCAATAATCTAAGTTACTCATCGATCAATGGTTGAGAAAATGTCAAAGAAAAACCAAGTGTTTGATAGATTACCTTAAATGGAGAGCAATATATGGTTCACCATTATCTCTAAGTCTGTCCACCAACTTCTTTCCAAAGTCCTCTATCTCATTCGTGTAACGCAGAGCCTGATAATTTGCTCTACAGCGAAGCCTTTGAATAGACGATGCTAGGCCGTTGTTAGCAAGTCTTGTATCTGTGTGGGTAAATTGAACTACCTTATGCTTCTTTAGTAAATGAAGTATTTCTCCTCTATAGTAGCTAGCCTGCGATGAAACCATCATATTTTAGCTTTCGCCATGGGAACTAAAAGCTAAATCTAGCACATTAGTAGTAGATTTTTTTACAAACCTTTGACCAGGACACAGGTGCCTTGTGAAGGGGTTTCAAAGCTGCATATTTTGGTGGCAAAGACTCAACAATCTCAATATCATCCTTCAAAACTTCAATGAAGTGTCTCCAGTCAAAAATATCTTTAAAATCACTGCAACAAACGAGAAAATATTAGAACGAAAACGAAGAGGCCCTAAAAAGGGGTCATTCCAAACTGATCAGGAGAAACTAAAGAGTAGTACCTAGTATCAGTCCAAAAGGATTCGTGATCAAGAGAAGGAAGAACCAGAGTAGCATTCATTATTTTTGCAATAGCCACCATATCACATATCTGTAGTAATCCACTAAACATAATTAGCAAATACATTTTAGCTTCGCGATTAGTTAAAAACCATTAACAGAATAGCTTAATGATTGTGGCATACAGCTTTTCACTCACCCCTGTTCTCATTTGGTTTAATCCTCCATTCGCATGAACTAAGATATAGCCATTCGTCGATGAGCCAGTTCCTGAAATAATTTCCAGGTATCAGAATGCATATAGAATAAACTTCACAATTAATACCAAATATGTTCAGAAATCCAACATATTTACTTACTTATGCGATTCCTTGGCCGAGAAATGCATTGGTAATGATTATCACTGTTTGGCTTCATCCATATTTCTGGTACCTGTCAAAGCAATCCATACAGACAAGTTAGTTAAATGTCTTCATTTCACCTTATCTTTTTTTGGTCATATGCAGCAAACAAGTCTGGATTCAGGAAAATTTTGAAAAAACAAATAGAGCACAGAAACTACAACCACAGATGTACATGTCTCAGTTTGCTAAACAGTTGAACATGAGAGCTACTGGTAATCAGTGGCGAAACCTCAAGAGTATTCAAACTTGAAATAAGTGAAAAAAACTCTCCGACAAAGAGAGTTCAATATATGATATATACACTCTAAAACCTACTAATATTTTACCTATATACACACGTCAGTTGACCATCTTTTAAGACATGTAGGTAACTACGTACGATGTTTACATCAAATTGAACAATTAAACCTTAACAGTTAAATGTGCGTGGAAAACACGTCTTCGGTTAAACACCAAGTGGGGGTAAATTTTATACTGAAATTATACTATGAGAAATAGCATATACGCGTCGAGGTGCACACAAGAAAACTCGAACGCTACCTTTATTTTTTCTTAAAAAGGAAGAAGAAATAAAGAAGGCTAAGGGATATAACGGTCAACTAATCATTAGACAGCCACCATCATAGTCAACATTGCCAATAACCAACTGGCAAATGTTCACAATATTCCACACTGTTTTTGTTGCCGCCCACTTACTTGGATTTTACCGAGTCAAACAATGAACAGAGATATCCCCAACCTCTCAATTTACCCACTCAGTTAAAAATTAAAAAGGTAAAAGTTAAAAAAAAAAAAAAAAAAAAAAACCATCCTGAAAATTAGTGCTCCCAAAACTCTCCTTTCAGAGAATTCATGACAAAATACAGAGAAAGACGAAAGTTTCTATCTTTCATTTTTCAACCCAAAAAATATAAACAAAACGCAAAAATTACAGCTCTCATCTTCTAAAAATTGGATTACACAAACACCAAACTAAATTTGGGTAATTAAAGATTCAACCTTTAATTCTTCTTTTCCACATTTTTCAGAATTCAAAATAAAAAAAAGGGAAAAAAAATTAAAATCAATACTTACAGGTATTTCTTTCATCTGACGTTTTCTCATGAAATCCCCAGCAGCAGCAGCAGAAGAAGAAGAATCCGTTTCAGAAACTACCTTTTGAGCATTAGCCAAAATATCATTCTTGAAATTATGTAAAACAAAAATACCATTCTCTCTTCTCATTAAATTCCCATTTATATCTTCTACATTGCCACTCATCATCATAAAAGAAAACTTGAAAAATACAGATGCCACCAAAAAAAAAAGCAGAAAACCAAAAACTGTACGGCCCATATTCTTCCTTGATCTCAAAGACTGCATACTTGTACCAACGTTTAAAACCCATTCTTCTACTCTAAATACAATATTTTCTGGTACTTTTTTACGTACCAAAAAATATTTTATTAACGGATGATGATGATGGTGATGGTGATAATGAAGAATATTGGTGTTGATAATTTCCGTGTTATTATCATCATTATCTGAGAAAATATTATAATCTGATGAGGCTATATGTTGTGTACTGTGATTTGATGATTTTTCGGGGTCCGTCATGGTGTCGGCGATACGGCGACGGTGGTGGGTGGTGGGTGCGGTGGCTATGGGCACAAGAGTAGCAGAATTGGTGGTGCTGGTCGTCGTGGTAGTGGTGCCACCGTTTGACATTTCACGGGAGGAATTTGTATGACTAGTGTTTACAAGGAAACTAAAGAAAGTCAAAAAAAGAATATTTTTTGTGAGAAAATTATATGAGAGAGAGATGAGGATTTTCCAATTTGTGAACCGTTGCTTTGTTTGTGTATATAAATATAAATATATATATATATATAGGGTGGTGGGGTAGGAGGGGGGGAGTGGGGGGTTGGAAGATTAGTGGTGTGGTTCCTTGCTTTTTTTTCCTTGTGGGTCTTATTTTATTTTATTCTATCAATTACTTTCCCATGAGAGGTTTTTCAATAAAAATGAATGACTTAAATGTTTTACATTGTGAAAAGATTTTACTAACTTTTTTTATTTTTCTGAGACAAAAAATAAAAATAAAAAAAATCAGTGAATAATTGAGTTTTGGAGTCATTAGGACTGAAGATTTTGTAGTACGGTTTGTCTCCAATCAAGAAAGGACTTTATCAAACGTTAAAATCCTGAAAAATAGTTATGTCTGAAATTGGACTTTTTTGGAAAGTGAATTTGTCATCTTAGAAAGCACTTTCTCCATAAGATGAAAATGTAACTGCCCTTTATAAATAAAATGCACCTGTGGTATATTATTTGGCGACATTTGCTTTTGTGATTCATTATAGATATTATTTTAGTTATATAATATTTTTTCACAAAAATTAATTAAAACAAACATCATATGAGATTTCTGTAAAATTGCTTTTGTTATTTAAACTGCAAGTGAACATTATTTTTTTCTAATATTTATTTTTAACGGAATATTTAATTTTATAATACATTACACATGTTATTTATTTTTATGACCATTTATAAAAGAAATCGGTAAAAATACAACATCGGAGATCTTTAAATAAAATGCATAAGATTTGTGTTTATAATATCATTTTCTTCTACTTACAATTTAAGTAGGAGATCATTTCCTCAATAGAAATTGGGGAGATTCAATCTAATTGTCGTCGCTATAAATATTTTAAGCACTTGAATTATGCCTTCTTAAAAACTTCCTCGTGTTCTTCCAAATGTTGGCCGTCACTGTCAACTACGTCTACTTTAAAATATTTGTAATTTTAAAATAGTAAGAAGTCATTTATACTTTTTTTAATTAAAAAATTGTATTATTTTTAATAATAAGCTTTTAAATTAGTAAGACATTCAGCGCGAGATAAAATGTAGTTTAGACAAATACTTTAAATTATAGCTTTTAAAAATTTAAGTGCTTTTTATGGCTCTTAAGAGATTAAAGCGTCTTTCTTACGAGAAAAGTCTCCTTAGGGCAAAAGATGTACAATTTTCTGAACTTTTAATATATTACTTTTCCTCTTTCTTTTTTGATTTTTCGTCTTTTCTTTGTGGAGGGAGAAAAACATGGTTACTTGATACAGGAGATAAGACGACGGATTACTGCATATCGACCAAAACTAAAATTAGTTAACGTATTAATTGTGGAAACTCTCGTGAATGTTACTCAACCCCCACCCCTCTCGCTCTAAAGGAAATGAACGAGTATTGATTAAGGCAGCTACATTTTTGGTTTAAAGAATTCTGGAGCAATTTATGACTACAAAATACGATACACAAACTTATGACAAGCTTGTTTTAGGAACGAAATAATAATCAGGTGTAATGCGGAAGCTAGTAAAACAAACCTTTAATAATGATAAATTAAATAACGAAAGAATATCAAAAGAGACACAAATATTTAACGTGGTTCGGTCAATTGACCTACATCCACGTGCGAAGATGAGCAATTTATTATATAAAAGAGAGTATAAAATATCGAGAGAACAACCTCACGAAGAGGCAAATACAAGTGACACACTAACGCTTGTCCGAAAAGTTCCCCCCTAAACAGACTCTCAAACCCCTTATAGCTACATTGCGGATGCTGCTGAAGAAGAAGGAACGATCCTTAATTTATAGAAGTCCAAATATTTTCGTCCATGAAGGGATTAGCAAACTATGGGTGATTTAATTTCCTTCCAAGAAAAGAAAAACTCAATTATTATAAATATATTATCCTTTCATTCAAGAGATAGAAAAACTAAATATGGTAAGAAAATCTGGAAGAACCTAATAATTTGTTGTTAGGATAAACTAGCCCAAATACACTCTTAGCATGGTGTGACATTGTTCATTTTGGGCCAAGCCCGTAGGGTTTTCCTCAAAAGACTTCACATCATAAGAGATCCTTACACCTTATATGCAGGCTCCCTATCTTTTAGCTATCAATGTGAGACTTTGTTCGCACACCCAAAAATCTCCCCCACGAACTAAGTTTCATGTGGCCCACTACCACGATCTACGGGTCGAGATTCACTGTGTGCCACCCACATTGTTAGAGTATTATGGCAATCGAAGTCTGCAACTAGCTTTTTGTGTGCGCCGGTCCACACCATCACTTTGCGGTCTCCAAACTCGTCCTGCTGAACCTGGGTTCTGATACTAGTTGTTGGACTAAAACGGTCCAAAGATACTCTTAACATGATATTGTCCGCTTTGGGCCAAATTCACACGTTATTTTTCAAAAGGCCTTGAACATTAAGAGTATCCAACTCCTTATAAGTGGAATCTTTTTCCTTTCTACTTTTCATGTGGGACTTTATTCACACGCATCCAACAATCTCCTCATTGAACTAATATTCACATGACCCATTACCGTTAATAGGCTAATTTGGATATTAACTGTGCGCCATCCACATGATCCGAGTAGTTACGGTCACCGAAACCCAATGAAAGATTGTGCATGCGTCTTTGAAGATATGGGTAAAGGTAGTGAACCGGCCCATAGATCGGCAAAGGCTTTAAGGCCCTTCCCCCCCCCCCCCCCCCCCCCCCCCCCCCCCCCCCCCCCCCCCCCCCTTCT
>ML389329.1:95407-120394 GCA_005239525.1 Nicotiana knightiana
CCCCAATCCCCACTCTGCCATCTCCGTAGTTTTGCCGCCAAACCATTGGCTCTGATACCAGTTGTTAGGCTAAAATATCCCAAAGATACTCTTAACATGGTGTAATATTGTCCACTTTGGGCCAAGTCTGTACAGTTTTCCCCAAAAACCTCAGACCATTAAGAGATCCTACACATTATATGTAGGCTCCTAATCCTTTTAACTACCAATATGAGACTTATTCGCACAAGTTTTTGAACGCATTTGTTTTTGAATTTTTTTTTTAAATCCAACCCTAGGTTCCGCTGTTAACGAGCTCGGGTAAGAGAGATGAGGAGAGAATCAGAGTGAGGTAGAGAGATGAAGATGAATTTTCTCTATAGTCTGCCTTAATGACAAAATGAGATGTACACAATCTATTTATCCTAACACCTCTGTAACCAACTTAACTGACTAACAGTAACAAAACTAACATATAATTTCCTAACTAACTATCTTCTAGAAGGGTACAACATAAATATAGGAATGTACAACTATTTACAACTCTTCTAATTTCAACACTCTCCCTCAAGTTGAGAATGAGAAAATGTCTTTCGTTCCTAACTTGAAGATTAATGTTGTATGCTGCTGATGCCAAGTGCCTTAGTCAACACATCTACGAGTTGTTCTTGACTAGCAATATAAAATGTCTTGATCAGCCCTTCTTGAACTTTTTCTCGGATAAAATGGCAGTTTATTTCTATGTGTTTTGTCCTCTCATGATACATAGGATTTGTAGAAATTTTCAATGTTGCTTTATTATCACATAATAACTTCATGTGCAGTTTCAGATTCATATTCAGCTCTTTCAACAAACTTCTCAACCACACAAGTTCAGCCACTGTATGCGCCATACTTCTGTACTTAGACTCAACTGAGCTTCTAGATATAGTGTGTTGCTTCTTGGATTTCCAGAATATGGTTGACTTCCAAGCTCAATGCAATATCCAGTAACAAGCTTTCTTGACATAGGACATGAGGCCCAGTCAAAGTCACAGAATGCTTCTATTTTTTCACTGTTGCCACTCGACATTAACAATCCCAGCCCTGGTTGCTTCTTAATGTACGTTGCTACATGAAGTGTTGCTTCGTAATGGGACTTCTTAGGTGCATGCATAAACTAACTTAAGGACTCCACTGCATATGAAATATCAGGTCTTGTTATTGTGAGATACAAAAGCTTCCCAATGAGCATTTGGTAACTCCCTCTCTCCACCAGTAATTCATCTTCTTTATATGTGTTTGTGCATGTATCAAACCCAGTGCTTGTCAACTTCAAGTATTGCTCAATTTCAAGTTTCATAGCTCCAATCCACCTGTCATCCTTACTATCTTGATGAAAAGAAGAGGATTTAATGTTAGTAGAGATGGAATCAAGAAATGTTCTAAATGTAGTAGAAAGGTGAGTATAAGACACAAACCGTTGAATAGCATGAGAGGTAGAAGAACTGGATGGCAGGGGTGGATGGACATAGTCAGTCAACCAAATTGGTGGATTACTAGTTCTGCCTGACTTTCTAGGCTGAGAAAGGACATGTAAAGCAGGAAGACCAAGATCAACTGAATTAGCATGGTCAATGGGAGAAGGAGAAGGCAAGGTATCTGACGGATTAGATTCTACAGAAAGAGGTGAGCTGATAGTGAATGAAGAATTGTTAGGCTCTGAAGGTGAAACTGGTAAGTTGGTAATTGGTGGTTGGTGTTGAAGGAAGTGTTTCTAGTATAGACGAGACTAGTATATCATCCAATGTTAGAGAAGGATGGAATATATCAGAATTAGCTGCAGGATGCATGTGGAAGAGTTATGTTGTGATGAAAGAAAATTTTCCTTTTGGGCATTTGAAGGGGAAAATACTTTCCTTGAAGATAACATCTCAACTAACAAAGATTTTTCCAAACTCAAGGTCATATAGCTTATAACCGTTTTGTGTAGAAGCATAACCTAAAAGGATAGCAGGGATGGATTTTGGTTAATACTTATCGTGAAAGTCAATTCTTGTAGCATAACAAAGACAACCTATTATCATTAGGTGATCAAGTCTAGGAGGACAACCATGAAAAAGGAGTCTTCCCATGTAGGTCATTGTTGGGTAGTCTGTTAATGATATAGGTGGCTGCTAGAATGCATTCACCCCACAGTTTTAAAGGAAGTGCAGCTTGAAACCTCAATGCTCTGCCTACTTCAAGTAAATGTCTATGCTTCCTCTCCACAATCCATTTTGTTTGGGAGTATAAACACAACTACTTTGATGAACAATTTCTTTGGTTTGAAACAGATAGAACAAAGAGAATTAAAGAATTCATAACCATTATCATACCTGAGAATTTTGACGGTAGAAGAAAATTGATTTTCTACTAAGTGAAGAAAATTTGATAGCACCACATATACAACATTTTTCAGTCTTAAGAGAAAAGTCCAAGTCATTCTTAAAATATCATCAAAAGAGTTAGGAAATATTTGTAACCATTATAGGTATTCACTCTATGAGAACTCTACACATCCATATGAACAAGTTCAAATGAACATTTTGATCTTGAGGTACTAGTAAGAAAAGGTAACCTAGTTTGTTTAGCTGATGGACAAACATGACAGTTACAAGAATCAGAATTAGACAACAAGGACTTTATTGTAGGTATTTTCTGGAGGACTTAATGAGAAGCAAGCCCAAGTCTTTGATGCCACAACATAGTTGAGGAGGAAGTCTAGGTAGTAGTCATACAAGTGGAGGTAGGTGATGCAGCAGGCATTGAAGGATTGAGGAAGTAGAGCTTATCATCGATTCTACCAATCCCCCTCACTTTTCCACTAAAGAGGTCCTGGAATAACAAAAATCAGGATAAAAAGAGGCTACGTAGTACAATTCTTTTGTATATCTGGACAGAAATAACAGATTATATTGTAACTTAGGTACATAAAGTACATCATGTAGAGTTTGACAACAATAACAACGACCCAGTAAAATTTCACCAGCGGGGTTTGGGGAGGGTAGTGTGTACGCAGACCTTACCCCTACCCCGAGAGAGTAGAGAGGTTGTTTTCGAAAGACCCTCGGCTCAAGAAGATGAAAAAAGATAATATATCAGTACCCTCAATAGAAACCAAAGGAATAATAATAACATCATAAAAGCCATAAAATAGATTAAAATAATAGCAATAACTAGTAAATAGACCTAGAACTATAAAACAAAAGAGTAGTGAGAACACGACATTAATCACTAGCAGTCTAAGACAAAAATCTTATCAAACTAGCCTCACAAAGGTATGACCCTACCCTACAACCCTAATACTCGACCTCCACAGCTTCATATCAAGAGTCATGTCCTCGGAAATATGAAGTCGCGTCATGTAGAGTTTGAGTGTTGGATAAAGTATAGGATCCTCTGTGTGTAATATTAGTACTTTCTCCATTTGATAAATGTACCGAAGTGGATTTGAAATAAGGAACAAGCTTAGCACAGGATAATAGATCTAAGGATGAAACTATGTGATTTGAGGCTCCAGTGTCAATGATCCACTTAACTTGGTCAGTAATCGAGTTACCTACCGTATTGGCCACATCTCCCGGTCATTTTTCCTCTGCTGGTCCCTTTTCTTTGCTCAACATTCTGAGTATTTGCTAATACGACTCAGGTTTGAAAATTGGGGCTGCTACATTGATCATTACATTTATCATACCAACTCCATTACTTCTTTTGTGTTGAGCTTCATCCATTACACTCACATTATGTTCCACTGATGTGTGGTTGTCATTAGCTCCTATTCATTGTTGAACTTAAAGCCTGTTGAACTTAAAGCCTGGTGGATACTCTACCAACTTATAACATGTGCCCCTTGTGTGTCTCTTCAACTTGCAATAGTCATAGAATAGATTTGCGTTCTTCCTGTATTTCACATTTGAGTTGTTTTCTGACACAAAAGAGCTGCTCTCAGTATTTATAGGTCCACTTCCTAGAATTTCACTTTGTATACCATATCTTCTACTTAGCCTTTGATTTTCTTTCTGAACTATCATCGAGTATGCCTGATCAAGAGAAGGTGTTGGATGTATTATTAGTATATGGCTTATTTGAGGTGCATAAGTGTCATTTAGTCGCATTAAAAACTTCATAAGTTTCTGTTGGCGAAGAAACTCAACAAAGGTTTTGCATTTTTCGCAATCACATGGTTGAGGAATTATCGACTCAAATTCATCCCAGAGATCACGAAGATTAGAGAAGTAAAGTGATATACTAGAAATCCCCTATGTCAAACAATTGTTTTCCCTATTCATATGGTACACTCTAGTAACATTAACTTTGTCAAAACGATCCTTAAGTGCCTTGAAAACCTTCTGTGCATTCGAAGAATACACAATTCATTTTCTTAGTTCCTTGGCCACAAAACTCGGAATCTACAACTGCACTATGGTACAACGGTCCCACTGCCGCAATTGGAAAACATTTTTTTTCATATTGCTCTCTAGTGCAGGTTCCATCAACAAATTCGAGTTTATTCTTCACAAGGAGTGACATCTCCACATATCGTCTCTATTATGAGTAATTCTCAGTTCCAATTAGCCATTGAGGGACACGCGACATTCCTGGTGTCCGAAGGATGAACATACATCGGATTATTACAATTGATCTGCTGATTGTTTGCATGTGAAGATCAAGCTGTGATTTGAGGTGAATCAAGCGCCATGTGAGCAGAGAATTGACAAAACCGTCAGATTTGGGAAAATCAAAGACAAAGAAAATTAGAGATAAAAAAATACATGAAATAACAGAGAAGTGTAAGTAATCAATCGATCTAGAAAGCTTGCTATTCAATCGCGACGAACCATGACTTTGATATCATGTTAAAATCTAGCCCTAGGTTTTGCCATTAACGAGCTCGAGTAAGAGAGAGGAGGAGAGAATTAGAGTGAGGCAGAGATGAAAATAAATTTTCTCTATTAGCTGCCTTAATGACAAAATAAGCTATATACAATCTATTTAGCCTAACACCTCTGTAACCAACTTAACTGACTAACAGTAAAAAAACTAACAATTAATTTCCTAACTTACTATCTTCTAGAAGGGAACAACATAAATACAGAAAATACATCCATTTACAACTCTTCTAATTTCAAACAGTTTTGCATCACCTTAAAAAAATAATCAATAACCTTAATCATAAGAGTGTTTACTTAAACAATTCTTTATCTATTTCTTAATTATTTCAGTTAATCAACACTTAGTAGTGACAAATTTAGAAGAAAAAAAGTAGTAATCCTATATATGTTTCTTGTTTTTCTGTACATTCAAATATTTTGAAAAAGTTTCAATTAGCTAAAACGATTAATAGTTAGGACTAGACAAGTATTTTATGTTATTAGCGGATATGAATTTAGACTCATTTAATAAATACTCGTGACATTGTATCCCACGACAAAGAATTACATGCACCTGATATTTACACCAAACTAGTAATAGCACATGACATGTGTATTCTATATACTTCTTCATCACCTAACTACGTACGATGAATTATAGTATATTTTCACCTTATTTATTACTTTTATATATATTAGTTTGGTGAAATATCGGGTGCACATCCAACTTTTAGCTAGAGCCTTGAAAAGAAAATAACAACTCAGTGCACAAAGTATTTCGTATTCACGTGCAATCTGAAAAAGTGCTGCACCGAAACTAAAGAGTCTTGAACTATTGGAGATAAAATAAACACATTTAATACACTACAAAGAGTCTTCCATACTTTTAATGGAAAGTAAACAAACTAGATTTTCATAGTATACGTATCTAGGAATTAGGATAATAGGTTATCGTGGTTGACCTTGACAAGTTTTAAATTAAGTTACTTAAAGAGTTTTCCATCTTAATAGAAATTACACAGAACGCATTGTGACTGCAGTTTCTTCTTCTTAAAGGTTTTCTATAATAAATTCTCACCTCATAATTGCGTTGCCATGGGGTAATACATATCTGATTTTCTTTCTTTTCATTGGAAAAATTCAGTTGCATATATAACTGTATTACAACAAGTTTGCCCCTTACGTATTATTAGTAGTCAACACCTTTAAATGGTAAAAAGATATGGTTTGTTTCTAACATATTACATTATATAAATATTATCCAAAAAGTATATCACAATACCATATAAACTTTATCCAATAAAGGGAAAAAAACAATGACAGTAGAATTGAACCATATTTCTTATCCTATTATCTCCGGAATTTCCTATTTTCTATATACCTCAAAGATAAAACCAAAATACATAATCTATTAATATGGAAAAAAGAGTACGCAAATGTTGCACTACACTTCTAATTATCGAAATAAATCTTTTCGTAAATAAGATTTACAAACATTTCTGGAAAAGAAAATTAGATAAATGAGGATGCATATTCTGATTAAAATGCGCAAAAAGACATAATTAAGATATCTTACTTCTCTCTAAACAGAATTATTGAGCGTTAAGGCAGTTATTATTTTTGCTTTTTTTGGTTAATATAGTTACTTGACATGCACTATCAATATGTTATCCTTAATTAGCAAGTTATCAACTAAATTATAACTAACTATCACAATACTTTAGTGTGACTAAAGTTATATTCAAATAACGTGCAGAAGTAGAGGATTTCGTACTTCATTCGTTGTTAAGGAAATTAAATGCTTATCTTTCTTTTATGTCAATTTCGTCATCTTCAAGAATGATTAATCCAACATAAGAGGGAAAAAAAAAGAGCCAATCAACGATAACTGAATGTTGAGTATGAAAATAAAACTAATTAGGGTAAGAAAATGGACATAATTTGTAGATTTAGCATGATTTCATGCATAATTTCATCGATTCTGCTTGCAAGGTAACAAGATTTACAACATACTATACTAGTTTAATTAGTTAGAAAAAATCATCTTAACCAAATTCATCAACTTAAAACCCGCTTTGTATATCAGTAGTGAATTTCTTCTATTCTCTTATTATTATTATTATTATTATTTATTTATTTATTTATTTTTTTTTTTTTTGTTGAAGCGGGGAGAGGGGAAGAGAGTGTGGCAAGCCAGAATTAATAGAAGATAACCGAACAATGAAAATTAAATATTTATCTGTAAGATATAACGTAGTTATTAGATGCGCATCAGAAGCAAACATACAAATCAGGCATCAAATATATGTAAATTAGATAATGATACAATTACAAGATTAAAATTCACTAAACTCTTGAAATTGTTGCACAGGTCCACCACAGAGCAAGAATTCAGGGTTGCAGTCTTTTGCTATGGTCCTAGTAAGAACTTGGACGAAATTGGTTTGAGTGGGCAAGAACAATACAACTCTAAAAGGTGAGTTATTGAGTGAAAAATATCTTCCTTATGTAGACTCATTTTCAGCCAAAAAAGGGCTCCAAAAACCTGTAGGATTCTGTTTGTGCAAGTAGAATCCTACTCTAACTCTATTGAATGACTTTTCTCCCAAGTCACTTTTATCCAAGTCAGTCCAGGTTTTTACTAAGTATAGCAGATACCACAAAAATAATAAGAACTACTAATTATAGTATTAAATTCAAAATTTTGCATGAATTAATTCCTACTATAATCAATTGCAGTTTTTCCACTAAAAAACTGCAATTGAACTCCTCAATATAAATTTTAAAAATTCACTAACACTTATTTTAACTCCCCATATTAAGATCTCAAATATCAGTTAATTAAATTAAATCACTGAAAATTTAATTTAATCAACTAATTAAATCTTTTATAATTTCGCTTAAACTATTTCATATGACGGATCCAAAAGCCTCCGGCCGGGTTTCACATGAAAACTTATAAGCTTACATAAAGGAGTATCATCAAACTCAAAAAAGAGTCATGGATTCTATCAACGAATTATTATTTCACAATTATTATTCGTTATTGTCCAATCTATTAGGCATACACTAACTCTGAATAGAGTTGTGCCTTTTGATAAATCAAAACAATAAATAAATCACATTGATAATAATTATATCAAGAAGGAGTATAATCTCATTCAATGAATTAGAAAAAATATTATATATATATATATATATATATATATATATATATCCAGTACAAAAAAATCTTTTCTCTACTTGGTCAGTTCAATATACACTAAGTATACTAGCACAAGAAGTCGGAGTAAAACTACTCATGTAATCAAGATAAATTATACTATAATATTTTGCTACAATCATCAAGATATTTTATCCAATAATATCTTCGATGTGAACATAGTTTATTAATTATGAGAACCGATAATTTAATCTTCTGTGCATGAGCTAAGACTCCATACACTAAATTGTCTATTACATAACTAAAGGACACATATATAACAAATGGTCTATTTAAAATATTACTTTATTGAATTGAATAAATTAAATAAATAATTATTCCATAAAAAATAAAAAATAATATTATGTCTAAATCACATGGTTAATAATATATCGCAACAATCTCCCACTTAGACATAACCATGCGTCTACTACTCTAATACCCATTCCTTCTACATGCTTGTCAAAAATCTTCTGTGGCAAACTCTTTGTAAACAGGTCTGCCAAATTGTCCTCTATCGCAATCTTCAACACTCTTGCATCACCTCTCTGAGTTATGTCCCGAATTAAGTGATATTTATGCTTAATATACTTACTCCTTTTATGGCTTCTTGGTTCCTTCGAGTTTTCAACTGCACCAGTATTGTCACAATAAAGTAAAATCGGTGCTTGAACCGAAGGAACTACATTAAGCTCTTTTAGAAAGTTCTCGAGCCAAACAGCCAGTGGCCTCAGATGCAGCCACATATTAGGCTTCCATGGTGGAATCAGCAACACATGATTTCTTGATACTCCACCAACTTATGGCTCGACCTCCTAAGGTAAAAACATATCCCCAGGTAGATTTTCTAGAATCTCTATCTGACTAGAAATCTAAATTAGTATAGCCAATAAGTGCAAGATCACCTGAGTGATAAACCAACATATATATCCCTAGTCCTTTTCAAGTAATTGATTATATGTTTAATGGCAGTCCAGTGCTCTCGTCCAGGGTTAGACTGAAATCTACTAACCATGTCAATAACAAAGCAGATATCAGGTCTAGTACATAGCATAGCATACATGAGACTCCCTACAGCAGAAGCATAAGGGACCGCCTTCATATTTTCTATCTCATCAGTCTTTTTTGGGGACTGATCTTTTGACAGAGAGATTCCATGTCTAAAATAGAGAAAGTCTTTCTTGGAATCTTACATACTAAACCTGGTGAGAATAGTATCAATATAAAGTGCTTGGGATAAGCCTAATATCCTTCGTTTGCGATCTTGCATAAGCTTGATCCCAAGGATATGTGCTGCTTGTCCCAAGTCTTTCATATCAAAACTCGAGGACAACCATTCCTTTATTGAATTCAACATACTCACATTATTTTCTATGAGAAAAATATTATCCATGTACAAAATAAAAAATGTAACTTTATCTCCATCACACTTCTTACAGACACAAGACTCATTTTCACATTGATTAAAACAAGTATTCCATGCTTTAGAAGTTTGTTTCAATCCATATTTCTTTAATTTACACAACATGTGCTCATGACCATTTTTTATGAAACCAACCGATTGTGCCATATAGATGCACTCATCAAGACTTCCATTAAGAAGAGTCGTCTTGACATCCATTTTCCAAATCTCATAATCGTAATGAGCAGCAATGGATTTAAGCATGCTACTGGCAAAAAGGTTTCCTCATAATCGATCCCTTCTTTTTGAGTAAACTCTTTTGCGACAAGCCTAGCTTTAAAAGTTTGCACTTTTCCATCCACTCCTCTCTTTTTCTTATAGATCCATCTGCAACCAATGGGTTTGACTCCAGTAGGTGGTTGTACAAGATCCCAGACTTCATTGGAGTACATAGACTCCATTTCAGATTTCATAGCAGCAACCCGTTTATCAACATTTGTATCCTGTAATGCTTCGTCGTATTTAAGAGGTTTTGTATTAGGCTTTTTTGGTATTATATCATAAGATTCTACCAAGAGCGCAAATCGAAGAGGTTTGTTAATAATTATCCCACTATGACTAGTCACTACAGGTGTAGTCTGATTTTGTTGTTGAATCACAACATCATTTTCTGGAACTGAAGCCTCAATGTTATCCTCCACACTTTGCGATGCTGGGATATCATTAACTTTTTCCTGAAGTGCAGGCTGCAGAACAATTTCAGGTTGCTCAACAATCTGAGGTTTCTCAACATTACTCACACTTCTTTCGGGTAGTGAGATGTCAGGCAATTGTGTACATTCTGCTACCTATTGACATTTCTCTCACTACGATAATGCAGTGTTATGTCAATACTGTCTTCCGGGATACGTTCCAGAGATTAGTCATTAGTTACTCCATTACTTAATTCCTGTAAAACTAGTTTACTTCTAGGAATATGGTTTATTAAATAGTCCTCTTCTAAAAATCTGGCATTTGTCGTAACAATTACTTTCTTTTCTTTGGGACAATAAAATAAATCGTATTTAGTTCCTTTTGGATATCCAATAAAAATGCATATTTCTTTCCTCAATTCCAATTTATCCCCTTTCCCTTTCAGCATATGTGTTGGACAACCTCAAACTCAAATGTGCCGTAAACTTGGTTTGCGCCCAGTCCACAATTCTGTTGGAGTTGAAAGTACTGACTTTGAAGGAACCAAGTTTAGAATATAATTTTCTGTTTTTAAAGTATATCCCCAAAAGGAAGAAGGAAAATCGGAATAACTTAACATTGACCTAACCATTTCCATAAGAGTTCTATTTCTTCTTTCTGCCACACCATTTTATTATGGTATTCCTAGAGCAGATAATTAAGATGTAATTCCACAATCTTATAAGTATTTAATGATTTATGAAGAAAGGTATCCACCACTACGATCAGATCGTAATGTTTTAATATATTTGTCACGTCGTTTCTCCGTTTCCGTCTTAAATTCTTTGAACTTCTCAAAGCATTCAGACTTACGACACAATAGATAAATGTATCCATATTTAGAGTAATCATATGTGAAAGTCACAAAATACTCAAAACCACCTCTTTCTTGTATATTCATAGGTCCACAAAATCAGAGTGAATTAATTCTAACTTATCGTTGGCTCTATTTCCTTTTGAGGGAAAATGTCTCTTGGTCATTTTACCTTCTAAACAGGATTCACATGTTGGAAGTGCCTCCACTTTCAATGAACTTAAAGGCTCATCAGAGACCAATCTCGAAATCCTATTTAGATTTATATGACCGACGTAAGTGCCACAAATAAGTTTGGCTCAATTTAGAGATACATTTTCGTTTAGGTGGAAAATTAATGTTATTTAATTCTTTTGGTTGTTGTAGCACAAGAGGAGATATATCAAAAATAAAAAGTTCATGTACTCTAGCAACAACGTTGATAAAATTTTTATTAAACTTAAGCAGCAGGGTTGTAAGCAAAATAAACATTATAACCAGCATCCATTATTTTTGAAACCGAAATCAAATTCCTTCTGATAGAAGGTACATAGATAACATCTTTCAAAACTAAAACTCCATCACTACTAAACAAAAATCTAATATCTCCTAATGCTAAAGTTGGTGCTGGCTCGCCATTGGCTCGAAAAAAGCAAACTTCATTCTCACTTAGCCGTCGCGTTTCCTGAAACCCCTGCAAAGTAGTGTAGATATGATTAGAGGCTCCTGAATTTACACACCAAATTATGGTAGAGACAGTCGCTAAACAAGTTTCAACGATATTTAAATTTGAATTACCTTGCTTATTGAACTTTGCCAGATAGGCAAGGCATTGCTTTTTGTGATGCCCAGGTTGCTTGCATTGATAGCACTTTCCTTTGGGTTTTTTCACACCAGTCGCACCTTCAGGTGCCAAAACCTTTTGAGCCTTCTTATTTTTCTTACCACCTTTCGACTTAGAAACCGAAGCTTTCTCAACATCGAGTGCCATAACTGGAGTTTGCTGTTTGATAATAGATTCTGGCGCTTGCAGCTCATTCAACAATTTTGCCAGTGACAAATCCATTTTGTTCATATTATAGTTCAAGCGAAATTGTTGAAAATTGTCATGCAGAGTCTGCATGACCATCACAATTTGAGATTCCTTATCAATCACATCTCCAAGGACCTCCAGTTCATTCAGAAGCCCCATCATCTTCAGAACATGGTCTCTGACCGATGATCCTTCAGCCATCTTAGTGTTCAAAAAGCCTTTCATGGTTGTCTGCTTAGCGTTACGATTTTTCTCACCGAACATCTCTTTTAGACTTTCGAGCATGTCATAAGCAGACCCCATAGACTGATGCTGATATTGCAAAATATTCACCATAGAGACAAGAATGTAACATCGCACCATCTCACCAGCCTTGACCCATTTGTCATAGGCTTTAGCCTGATCATCAATAGAATCTTCATTAGGTATTTCTGGGCACTCCTCAATGACTAAAAATTTGTAACCTTCAGCAGTTAGGATAATATCAAGGTTCCTTTTCCAGTCAACATAATTCGGTCCTTCTAACTTATTTTGGTTCAAAATTGAGGTAAGTGGATTGAATGAAGACATGGTTAATCTGAAAGATATTCATATTAAATCGATCATTAGTTATGTATTTAGAATAATTAAATTCAAAACAACACATTACACATATAACCATGCTCATTGAACAGTTAGATTCATTAGGGGAACTTAACGATTCATGCAAAATATATGAGTTATGTAAGATATTTACCCCATAAATTAAAACATGACCAAATCAGATGGAGAGTAAACTGATAATTTAAGATAGGTAAATATCACTTTTGTAAACTCTAGTTTTCATTGAATCAACATGTAACTCAGTTGGAGAGTTAGTACAAGTAATCAAATAACTAAAGACAAAACTACAGTAATCATCTATAATGAATTTATCCTATGTGGAAGAAGACATATGTCAACATATAAATTTATTATATCTGCAAAACATGATTGGAAACCATGAGAATTGAACTCTACCATCACTTTTTTCCTTAAAAAAAATAATTTAATAATTTTTTTTTCAAAAAAATAGAAAAATGGAAATAACCCTATCTAAACGACCCTGAATGCCCAAAAAACGACGTACATCATGAGCAAAGCTGATGAGTATTGCTCAGTGGGTCGTTTTCAATAAACCTACCAAATTTGAGGTCAATCGGAGTTCGAACAGAATTTCAGAATTCCAAATTCATGACCTATTTGTAGAATTCTATTTTTGGCGTTTTTTAGGGTTTTAAAATTTTGAATAGTTCAAATCACATAATATACTTATGTATGTTAATTCATGATCTTAGAACTCAAAATAATAATATTATTACAGTGTTATATAAAAATAGTTTTCGACCAAAATTGTAAAAACACATAATGTTTTTCACCCGTTTAAAACTCCACTGTTCATAATTTCGTATATTAATCCATAATTTGATAACTAATAGCATTCAAAACAGTCATGTTTTTATTAAAAACGCAACTAAAATAGATTGTCAGTATAAGACTACTGTTTATGGATTTATATATATATATATATATATATATATATATATAGAATTAATAGTATTATGAAAACAATCATGTTTTTATTAAAACAACATTGTTATTCAACAAAAATGCAACGAAACAGATTTTCAGTAAATATAACACCACTGTTATACATATGTTTATTAGCTCATAATTTCAGAGTTACAATATTAATAAAAGCAGTCACGTTTTTCATATAGAATAATCATACCAAATATGTATCATTAAACAACACGTTTTAACATTACTCTATTCATGTTGTATTACATTATCTAGTTAGATGTAAGACGGCATCTGATACAAATTGTTAGAACATGCACAGTGGAAGAAAGCATACAAAGCAGACATCAAATATATGTAAACTAGACAATGATACAATTACGAGATTAGAAACCAATAACCTCTTGAAATCATTGCACATGTCCTCCATAGAGCAAGAATCCAGGGTTGCAGTCTTCTGTTATGATCCTAGTAAGACCTTGGACTAAATTGCTTTGAGTGGGCAAGAACAATACAACTCTAAAAGGTGAGTTATTGGGTAAAAAATGTCTCCCTTATGTTGTCACGACCCAAACTTCCCTCCGTTAGGTATCGTGATGGCACCTAGTCTTAGGGACTAGGTAAGCCTAACAATTACAGAATAAAAATCATAATAAAAGAAAAACTAATAGTCTCGATATAGAACCTTGACAAAATTTACAATTTTTCCCAAAAATCGGTAATACTAGTCATAAGCTCTACGAATATTCTACAACTTCTAAATACAACTGTTTGGAAATAAATACAACAGTTGAATAGAAACAGAAGGTGACTCTGAAGCCTGCGAACGCAGCAACATGTTACCTTGAGTCTCCTCGGCAATCATCCGCGCAGCTACTAACAACCAAAACCTGGATCTGTGAAAACAAAAATACACATAAGTGTAGTATGAGCACACCACATCGGTGCCCAGTAAGTATCAAGACTAACCTCGGTGGAGTAGTGACGAGGACTAGTCAAGACACCACTGGTCTACAAAATAACTGACATGAATATAGAAATAACCTAACACTACATCTATCTAAGGCTTCACAAAATAATTTACAACAACGACGATATAATGCGGAAGGAAATTGCAGAAATTAACCAACGAAACATCATAAAAATACACAGAAATATGGACATCAACACAAACCATACCGGAAGAAAACACAACGCAATAGAGAACACCAATAACTCAACTCTACGTCTGTGTGTTCACCTCGGGCCTTAGCCATTAAAATTCATAAACTGGTGGAAACCTTTAAACAACGGTTCATATGAAAAACTTTGCAAATATACTCATTTTAGTATAGAAGGCTCTCCTTTGAAAACATATTTTCTCCAAATGTATATATAAGTATATTTAATAGAGTAAAATACCAAAAATATAGTTTCTTTCAAAATACGAAAATTTCCAACGATGTTTTCCAAATAAATGACTTACGAATATCATTTTAGGCAAGGTGAATGCTTTTCAAATATCCCTTCGATGTAAAAGTCATTCAACTATAATCCTTTCGAAACTATTAATTTTTAAAAATACTTTTCAATAAAATCTCGAAATCATAATTTCCTCAAGATAAATCTGTCGAAACTCAGTCCGTAACTCAACTTGCCATACCGTACAGGAGGAACATCAAGTATTGTCAATAAATGCAGTAAGAGATCAGTATGAATATCCAAATTAACACAACGGAATATTAACTCTTAAACAAGTGCAGTAAATAGCAAACAGGAGCAACGAAAATAATAATGCATAAATACGGCACGGAATGTCCCCTCGTGCTAAAATAACATAAACACGGCACGGAATGTCCCCTCGTGATAAAATAACATAAACACAGCACGGAATGTCCCCTCGTGCTAAAATAACATAAACATGGCACGGAATGTCCCCTCGTGCTAAATAACATAAACACGGCACAGAATGTCCCCTCGTGCTAAATAACATAAACACGGCACATAGTGTCTCCTCGTGCTAAATAACATAAACATGGCACGGAATGTCCCCTCGTGCTAAATAACATAAACATGGCACGGAATGTCCCCTCGTGCTAAAATAACATAAATAACAGTTTGACAAGGAAAATCAACAATAAGAACCATAAATCACAATATCCCGACAAGGGAGTCAACAATGCAAACCATATCATTAACAGCATAAACAATAATAGAAATCACACCATCCCGGCTAGGGAGTCAACAATGAAAACAACATCATCTCGACAAGGGAAACAACTGTAACCAATCTCGCCTAAACACGTAACTTTACGGAATAAACTCAGCTTAAACAAAGGCCCAGTAATAGGCAACAACAAGGAAAACATCAACAACATAAATGTTTATCAACTAGACCCAAGTAGCACATAAGGAGAAAAATCATATCAATCACAATGTAAGACTCACGGGCATGCTTGACACCAACGAACGGATGTTCTAACTACGGCTATACGGCTATAAAACTAGATAACACTAATATAGTCAATTTGGCAGTTTTAGGAAGCAAATATAGCATGAAGATAAGAGCGGTAAAATATTTAGTTAAGTCAATTAATATCAAATAGTCAATGAAGGAGTCCAAAAGCAACTAACTTTAATTTAAGCAGGAAAGGATGAGATTAACAACCAAGGCTTCAAATGTAACAATTTCAATTCATACACAGGTAACATAAGAACCTACAAATCCCTAAAGGCCAATCTACTAGCAAATAAGTTAGAGTACGCACTCGTCACCTTACATACACGAACTACAATCAACAAAGAAGACTCAATCCTAAAGGGTAGTTCCCCCGCACAAGGTTAGGCAAGATACTAACCTTAAAGACGATAACCCAGTACTCAAAAATAGACTTATCGGGCGGAAAGACCTCCGGACGACTCAAAATCAACTAAAACAACTTCAAAATACACATAAAACGTATAAGGAACTATTCCGAATAATAAAGTTTCAATCTTTACAAAATTATAAAAATTGACCCAAAAGTCGACCCCCGGGCCCGCACCTCGGAACCCGATAAATTATACAAATTCCGATTACCCATTCCGATACGAGTTCACCCATACTAAATTTATCCAATTCCGATAACATTTGGTCTACAAATCATAAATTTTTATTTTTGAAGTTTTCTTTCAAAACCCACAACTTCCTCACCCAAAAACACAATTTAAATGATGAAAACATAACTAATTCATGAAATATAATTAATTCTAGTGGAAGAGCACTTACCCATTCGATTTGTGTGAAAAACCCTTCAAAAATCGCCAAGAACCGAGCTCTAGAAGTCAAAATATGTTAAAAATGGCTTAACCCTCATTTTTGAAGACTTATATTCTACCCAAATTTTTAATGAACCGCGATCGCGAAGAAGAAAAGGAAGGTTGTCAAGGCTTAAAGCATCGCGATCGCAGAGAAGGTAATGCGATCGCGAAGAGGAACAATTGTCACTGGCCAAAGTGCTCTATGCGATTGCGAAGGCTCGAGTGCGATCGCGTATGAGAAGTTACCTGCTGCCCAAATTGCTGCACTACGCGATCGCGAAGCATGGAATGCAATCGCATAGAAGAATAATTCGATGCCCCAGGGGGAACACTATGCGAACGCGATGGTGCACCTGCGAACGCGGAGAAGGAGGATGTGGACTTCCGCGATCGCGAACCTGCCTATGCGATCGCGATTAATAAAACTGGGGTGGCCAACATTACTCTATGCGATACGGATGTGCATCTGCGATCTCATAGCAGAAAATAGCATATAGCAGAACAACAATGCAAAATAGGGGAGAATAGACCCGAAGCCCATCCGAAACACACCCGAGGCCCCCGGGACCCCGTCCAACCACACACACAAGTCATAAAACCTAACATTGACTCGCTCGAGGTTTCAAAACATATAAAACAACACTAAAACGATGAATTAAATCACAAATCAATGAAATTCCTCAAAACTTCTTTAAACATTAAATTTTGCATTTACGGTCCGAATCACATCTCATGAAGTCCGTTTCCTACCAAACTTCACAGATATGGCACAAATATTATGTCGAACCTGTACTGGGCTCCGGAACCATAATACGGGTCCGATACCACAGGTTTCACATATAATTTCATTTTCAATAACCTCTTTTATTTTCGAAAAATAATTTCTTTTAAAAATTCATTTCTCGAACTTGGGACCTTGGAATTCGATTCCGGGCATACGCCCAAGTCCCATATTTTCTTACGGACCCTACGGGCCGTCAAATCACGGGTCCAGGTCCGTTTACCAAAAACGTTGACCGAAGTCAACTTTATTCAAATTTCTAATACAAAATTATAATTTTTATCAGTTTTTCACATAAAGGCTTCCCGGCTATATGTCCGGGCTGCGCACGCAAATCGAGATGAGATATAAGGAGGTTTTCACGGCCTCGGAACATAGAATTAGCTAGAAATATACGGGATGACCTTTTGGGTCATCACATATGTAGACTCTTTTTCAGCCAAAAAAAGGCTCCAAAAACGTGTAGGATTCTGCTTGTGCAAGTAAAATTCTACTATAGCTCTACCAGATGACTTTTCTCCCAAGTCACTTTTTACCCAAGTCAGGCCAGCTTTTTATTAGGTATAGCAGGGACCACAAAAATAATAAGAGGCTACTAATTATAGTATTAATTCGAAATTTTGCATGAATTAATTTCTACTATAATTAATTGCAGTTTATTCCACTAAAAACTACAATTCAACTCCTCAATATGAATTTCGAAAATTCACTAACACTTATTTTAACTCCCCATATTAAGATCCCAAATACCAGTTAATTAAATTAAATCACTGACAATTTAATTTAATCAACTAATTAAATCCTTGACAATTACGCTTAAACTATTTCATGTGACGGATACAAAATCCAGCTGCCGGGTTTTCACATGAAAACTTATAAGCTTACATAAAGGGGTATCATCAAACTCAAAACCAAGTCATGGATTCTATCAACTAATGATTATTTCACAAATATTATTCGTTATTGTCCAATCTATTAGGCATACACTAACTCTGAATAGAGTTGTACCTTTTGATAAATCAAAACAATAAACAAATCACATTGATCATAATAATTATATCAAGATTATGGGTATAAGCTCATTCAATGAATTAGAGAAAATATTTTATATATATCCAGTACAAAATTTATTTTCTCTACTTGGTCCGTTCAATAATATACACTAAGTATACTAGCACAAGAAGTCGAAGTAAAATCACTCTATAATCAAGATAAATTATACTATAATCTTGTGCTACAATCATCAAGATATTTTGCCCAATAATATCTTCGATTGTGAAAATAGTTTATTAATTATGAGAATCGGCAATTTAATCTTCTGTGCATGAGCTAAGACTCCATACACTAAATTGTCTACTACATAACTAAAGGACACACATGTAACAAATAATCTATTTAAAATAATACTTTATTGAATTGAATAAATTAAATAAATAATTATTTCATAGAATAAAACACAATACCATATTTAAACCGCATGAATATTGATTTATAGTATATCCCAACAGCAGTAACTCTGCCGGTGAACCATATTTATTTCTCCACATCCTTAGTGTAATGAATAATGGCGTTTTGGATGATTTTATAAAAGTCGATAACTTTTTTTTTATTAGAAGAGATGGAGATTCTTGAAAAGTGAATAAGAACAAGTATAAATGTTGTTTAGTTTCTAACGTTAACCTGAAGTTGTTTAGTTAATGGGTAAAATATTATAGTATTTGTATTGAATTACGAGCATTATGATTATTTTATTTTATTTTAATTCTACCTACGGCATTAAAAGCACCATAAGTAATAGTTTATTAAATATTTCTGATGACTTGCGATCGAGCACTATGATATAGGCCGCTATTTTATTTTAATTAATATACCTACGGCAACAAAAACACCATATACTATTATATACTCCATAACGGAATTGAATTGTTGTAATGTAGTTAACTTAATTGTCAACACATCAGGTTGCTAATTAATTAAGTTCAACGGTTCGACTTCTTTTACTTGTTTCACATTGGTCACAAATTATAATCAGCCAAAAAGGTACAATTAATGTGTACAGTTTATTCTCTTGATTAGTGAGACATAATCTTAATACAAGAAAATCTGATATATATCCAAAGGAATTACAGTCGCAGGAGAATTTACGAAACAAGTTGACCCTTCATAGTAGTATTAATCTAAATTAGTGAATGGTGAGAATTTTTAAACTACGTACTTAAGTGGCTTTACTGTACAAACTAAGAAGTCATGACTCATGAAAAGGTTGATATTGAAATTTGTCTGACCTGAAAGAGGGAAAAATACGACATAAACCTATTTTGACTACCCTTCTAATGTTAGTCATAACTGCTGTGATTTTGCTTTTATCGAGTTGAGAGTGTATCGAATACAGTTTTTCTATCTTCGTGAGGTAAAAATAAGGTGTGCGTACATATTATATTTCTCAGATCTACTTATAAGAATACACTGAATATATTGTTGTTGTTGTACCCTTCTAATGTCAAATAGGTGTATATATATATATATGTTTTTTTGTTTTAACTTTTTATTGTTCTCTCCTACATTGCCGCGCGTGTTTTAAGGAAATGTCTGAATTTTCTTACTGGATTGCAACAATTTTTTGTACGGATTATAAATTATAGTGAATGTAATATTTTAGGTAGAAACTCTTCAACTATATTTACTGGACGAATCAATTTATGTAATTGACATATACATTGCAATTGCAATTACCGCGTGTTAGTTCCTTGTGCTAATTTACAGTATTGCGGTTAAAACTCATAGTTATCTTTTAATAATACCTTTTCAAGAACCCTTTTAGTAATTAGTAAAGCAATAACAATATATTTGCGTATTACCAGCTGTAAAAAGAGCTAAGATCTTTTAATATGTAATAATTAACAAGAAAAAGATCAATATAGAGACATGAATACGTATATTTTTAGGAGAATTTTCGATCAATTCGCTGCTAATACTAAAAAATATATTAAAAATAAGAACAAAATTGAGCATTAAAAAAGTTTGGAAGAATTTACGAAAAAGGCATGAAAAAGTATGTAATATTTGGTGAAATGTCGAAGAAAAGAACATTTTGGAGGGTTGATAATTGAATAAAACCGTGTGAGATGATGTTGCAGTTCAAATGTTTTTATCATATTTTAATTCTCCAATTTTCCACTCGTCATATACGTATATTAGTCAACATCTGCGACGGTGATGCGAACTGGCGGAACCTTCTCCCCAAAACATGTTCAATTTTGATTGTTCATTTCTTTCTTTATTGCCCACGCGTCACATTTTGTTTCTTCTATTCGTTATTTCAATTTTTCAATTTCACAATTGTTTCGTCGTTTCTTTCGTTGGACATGAATATATATGTCGATGATCTAGGAAAGTAATAAATGTTGGGATATTTAAATAATGTGAAGCCTATTCCATTAGCAAAAGATATAGGTTATACAATATTCAAAGTGAAAACATGTTATTTACTTACTATTTATTTATCAAAAGGAATTAGGGTTATTACTGAAGATTGTAAATATTTATTAGAAGCTAACAATGTCGCCATTAAATTCATTAGGAGACAGTGACAAAAGCAGAATTTTTATCAAGGAATAAACACGAGAAAAAGCTAAAAAAATTCAACATCTAATAAATATACATTTAAGAACTTTAACCTAATTTTCGGGCAAAGGCCTAGCTCCGCCCCAGTTTGGAGGGAGGCAAATTAATGTTTAGACTTCTAGCAAAGAAATGTAATAGACATTAAAAAGATTTGCTAATCTTAAAAGATGTGTTCAAGAAAAATAAAATTTATTTTCTGATAATTTAACTCGTGTAACTTGGCAATATATAAAAAAGAAAAACATATGTCGATGAGAAAAGCACTGAAGTGTCTTGACAATTTCCTCTTGAATGCTTGAGCTGGAGAGTCAAATGTCATATGTGAGTGTGGTCAGCAATCTTTCTCCGGTCATCAAAATTGGATTGCTATAAAGAACGTTAGTAGACCAAAATATGTTTGGCTAAATATTCTTATATCTTTTTTTCAAAACTAAGGAACCCAACTCGCAACTTGATGTTTAGCTTAAAGTGTATATATTGCTATGTATATCGTCTCATATTTTACTTTTGTTTCGTGAGTTTTAGATGTTAAATGTGATGATTTATACTAATTTGAAGTGTTTTTATGTGTAGGAATGATTCGGGATCAATTGGGGATGAAACGCGCGAAATTAGAGCAAAAACACAAAAACCGGGCAAAAAGCGATTTGGGCGCCACAGGCAGGGCTGGGCGCCACCTGTGGCGCTGGAGGCAGAAACTTTTTATGGGGCAGCGCCCTGATGGGCGCCCGGCGGTACCCAGGGCGCCGGTGACGAGAATTTCTCCTATTTTGCCCGGGACACGATTATTTCGGCCCTAAACCTACCCAACACGTATAAAGCAAGTCTAAGCTTATTTTTGAGGAGATAGACGCCACTTTGGAGGAAAAATACACACGAAATTGCTAGGGAGCGAAGGATTCTCAGTTTTCTTCATCTTTTCTAGTATTTTACAATTAATTCAACACTTATGCAATTGTTTGATTTTAGCATGAGTGGTTAAACACCCATTGTTCTGGGGTTGTGATTTAGCCATGAATATTGTTATTCGACATTAGCTTAACCGTGATTATAGTTCACTCAATATATGGTTGTTTCTTCAATTCTGTGTTTAATTGCTTAATTGTCTGGCCAGCAGTTAGGTTCCATATACTATCTATGTTATGCTTGTGAAAGCCGTGTATAGATTAGAGACGAGTTGAAGAGAGCGTGATCTTAACCCTTTAGGGGAGCGGATTTGTGGTTAGGATAGGAATATACCTAATCGCCATGCTTGATTAAATATCGTAATCTTAATGCGTTCTGATAGATTAATTTCATAGGAATATAGGCGTTAATATATTGAGAATAGGCGAGTAGTGCTTCGGGAGAAGGCTATGAGAGCAATTATCGATTAATTAGCAACCATGAGTGAATTATATGAAAGGGAGAGTTAATTAGAATGCACTACGAGTGATGAATTGATCACAACCCTGGAATATTTTTCTCTACTGAATACACAACAATCAACTCGTTACTTGATAATTAGTTATTTCTTAGAATCGTAGTATAGCGTAGTTACATTATTGGATTTTTACTTTGGCTGATTAAATAACAATTATAGTGAATTAGTGAGTAGTCTACACAAGTCTCTGTGGGTTCGATACTTGATTTATCATTATATTACTTGTACGACCACGTACACTTGCGTGTGCGTTTGGGAGCAACAAGTTTTTGGCGTCGTTGCCGGGGACTTGAATATAGATTAGTTTCTAGTTTTCACTTTAATTGTTTATTTCATCTAGTCTAACGTTACTTGATCTTTGCTCTAATCTCAGGAACTTCGATTGAATGCGTAGGGTCAGAAGCCAGGACAGACTTGACGACTTTGACCCCGAACCTGAGAGAACATTTCACAGGAGGTTGAGGGAAGCAAGGGATACAGACAATATTCGGGACCTCATTCAAATTCCTGTGAATATGGCAGAGGAACAACACATGGCTGTTCAGGAGCTGGCAATGCCCAGTATTGCTAATGTTACCTCCAGCATCGTTAAGCCTAGAATAACTGGGCATTTTGAGCTGAAACAGAGCATGATCCAGCTACTTCATGTAAACGGGCAGTTTATGGGTCTTTGGCACGAGGATCCACAGCAGCACATTCTGAATTTCTCGGAGATTAGTGATACTTATATCACTAACGGGGTCACGCCAGATTATGTGAGGCTCACGCTTTTCCCATTCTCTCTATTGGTTGAAGCAAAGCGATCGCTGAAGGCGGAATCATCTAATTCCATTACAACATGGAACAATTTGGCAAGAAAATTTCTGGCAAGGTTCTTCCCTTCAGGAAAGACTGCAAAGATCAGAAGTGAGATAGTCTCTTTTAAACAGAAAGCAGGAAAATCTTTATATTCAGCATGGGAAAGGTTCAAGGGGCTACTCAGTCATCACAATCAGACAAACAAAGTGCTAGTTCACACTTTCATTGAGGGGCTCCATCCCCAAACAAAAATTATGGTAGATGCAGCAGCTGGAGGTCAGGTATTGGAGAAGAATTATGATGAAATATTTGCATTATTGAATAAATTCTCCAAAAGCAATCCAGACTGGCAAGGTGAGATGGGAAGGAATGTAGTTCAAAAGTCACCAGGGATTCTTGAACTAGATGTTGTCTCAGCATTGTCAGCTAAGATATCTACATTGACTAACCAAGTCAATCAGATGACCCTGATCATTAACAAGCAACAGTCTCAACCACTGCAACAGGCCCAGCCAGTGCAACCAGTGCAACAGATTCAGGTATTTTGTGAAGTCTGTGGAGAGGGTCACATGAGAAATCTATGCCCAGCAAATCCAGAGTCTGTATATTTTATGGGTAATGTAAATCGAGGCCAAACAAATAAATATGGGGACACTTATAATCCCAACTGGAGGAACCACCCAAATTTCTCTTTGGGTGGAAATCAAGGCAATCAGAATCAGTATCGGCCTCAAACACCTCAACAACAATACAAACCACCTCAGGCTGAAAAATCAGCTAGCCTTAAGGAGATTATGAAGAGAATGATGAATGACCAACTTGCTTTCAATCAGAAAATAATGGCTGATCACCAGGCCCAAGCAGCAGCATTGAGAAACTTGGAACGTCAAATGGGGCAACTTGCCAGTTCCCAAAATACCAGACCAGTAGGAGCTCTTCCGAGTGATACTAAGCCTAATCCTAAGGCGCAAGTCAATGCAATTACCTTGAGAAATGGAAGAATACTAGAAGAAGCTCCAAAAACAAAGAAGAATACAGCTCATCCTGAAGGAGAATTAGTTCCCAAGCTAGTTGATGGGAATAAGAAAGATAGTAAAGGACCTGAGCCAGTAATTGAAACAAGGCCACCACCTCCATTTCCACAAAGACTGCAGAGGCAAAAAGATGATGATAAGTACAAGATATTCCTAGATATGTTGAGACAAGTGAGTGTGAATTTGCCTTTGGTGGAAATTTTCCAAGAAGTGCCTAAGTATGCAAGGTATCTCAGAGATATTGTGGCAAACAAACGAAGACATGCAGAGTTCGAAACAGTTGCACTTACTGAAGAGTGCAGTGCCAGAGTTCAGAGTAAACTTCCTCCTAAGTTGAAGGATCCTGGGAGTTTCACAATTCCTTTGTCTCTTGGAAAACAAGAAGTTGGTAGAGCCCTGTGTGATTTAGGGGCTAGTATAAATTTGATGCCATCTTCTTTGTTCAAGAAACTCGGATTGGGGGTTCTTAGACCTAC
>ML389329.1:120542-131903 GCA_005239525.1 Nicotiana knightiana
AGTGCCAGAGTTCAGAGTAAACTTCCTCCTAAGTTGAAGGATCCTGGGAGTTTCACAATTCCTTTGTCTCTTGGAAAACAAGAAGTTGGTAGAGCCCTGTGTGATTTAGGGGCTAGTATAGATTTGATGCCCTCTTCTTTGTTCAAGAAACTCAGATTGAGGGTGCTTAGACCTACCACAATCACTTTATAGTTAGCAGATAAGTCACTAGTTATGCCAGAAGAAATTATTGAGGATGTGTTAGTTCGAGTGGGAAAGTTTATTCTCCCTGCTGCTTTATTGTCCTTGATTACGAGGCAGATGAGGAAGTACCCATTATTTTGGGGAGACCATTCTTAGCTACTGGTGGAGCAATTATTGATGTGAGGGCAGGGAAGTAAAAAATGAGAGTTGACGATGAGGAGGTCACTTTTAATGTGTACAAGGCACTTAAAATCCCAAAGCATTATGAGGACCTGTGCATGATTACTGTGGTCGACGTGAAGGGGATAGAGCAGAGTCCTTATGTGAATGGCAGTGATCCAGAGGAGGTGGTGTTGCAAGCTGAGGGTGTAAAGATAATTGAGAAAAGAGCCAGAGATGAAAAAGGAGACCCGTTAAGAGCGTGCAAAAAGGCTAGGCTTCATGGAAGAAAGAAGAAGAGAAAGCGCCCGACCTGAGCAGAGTAGCAGAGTCGTGCCACGACTATAAATAAGGCGCTTGTTGGGAGGCAACCCACCCTGTATATCTTTTATTTTTTATTTTTTTTTAGTGTCGAGTTTTGTGTTATTTTTATTTTGCAGAGTAGGGAAGTCTGAGTACCCAAAGTTGAAGCTGAGGGGCATGTTTGAGCTTAAGTGTGGGGTCATCCCGACTCTAAAGATTGAGAATCATGTCCGAGCTAGGCCCGAGAGGGTCTCAGGGNATTTTTAGTTAAGAAACGAAAAGAAAAATAAAAAAATAGAAAAAGCTCAGATTTTCCCAACGATAGATCTGTTGGACAATTTTCTTGAGGGATAAAGTCCGATTTAAAAATACCAAAAAGATTTTTTTTTTAGGATAGTTAGATAGTATCCCTTAGTTTTTCTTTGGGCACCAGTTCTTTTCCATGAGTATAACTTGAATCGGGCACTTTAAAATTATTTTTTCTAGAGTAGTTAGGAAGAAACTGAGTAACTTAAAAATACTCTATGACATGTTTGGTGCTGGCATATTAGGTTATGACATACATTCTGTTTTCCCTTGTATTTGAGTTGACTTGTGATGCCTAAGAAAAATTAAATAGCCTATTGTGTGACGCCTTAGCTCAGTTGTTTGACTTGTATGCTACATAGTGTAATATTGCTTAATTCTCTCAATTTTGTGTGCTTGCTTGACTTGAGAGTTGAATAAAACCGTTGTGATTGAGTCATGTGCAATGTGTGAGTGAGGTTTAGTGATTTTCTATGCTATCATGTGTAGTCTAGAACTTGCCCCGTGTGTTAATCGAAGCAAAATTGTAGGTTATGCTAGTCTAGGATATGACGTAGGCATTTTTTCGTTTGATCATAGATGTGCTTGTCACATGAAAATTAAAAATTTCCATTGCTAGCCCCTTTGATCCTTTTGACCTTTTCTTTGGTACCCACATTACAAGTCGTACCCCTATTTTGTTCTTAAATTGAGATTTTGCACCTTTTCCTCCTAAGGAACTTAGTCCCTAAAAGAAGTAAGGTGAGACAATGGGGATTAGTTTTTGAGTGGAGCCATGGAAGGGCCCATTGGTGCACTAAAATTGTATTCAAAAGTCACTAGCCATTGAATCTTCATGTATGGAGTGTGTGTAGGAAAGAAAGAGAAAAAAAATGATAGTAAAAGTATGTACAAAACGATACACACCTCCAATTTTTATTAATTTGTTCTAGTGAAAATATAGAAGTGCTTAATTGAAAAATGGCTATGTTGAATATGAGTTGTGGCAAGGGAATTGGTTGAGAAGAATATGTGTTGATTTGTGAAGGGAGTGTATTAAAGTGATTAGGAGGGTTAGTCACTATTCCTAAATATATCCTACCCGTCCCTTAGCCTACATTACAACCTTAAAAGTCCTAATTGATCCTAGATTTGGCTAACTTGAATTAGTGGAGATCTACACTAAGGGCAAGCTTATGGTACGACCACGGGATGCATATGAATTCTTTGTGAGAGTGAGTGAATTTGTTCAATTGTGTGATGTCCTTAAATTATGTTTAAAAGCATATTTGAATGTGTGGACTAGTTATATGCACTCTTTTGTTGCTGGTGAGGGCACATGATCTCATGAATGATTGGTAATGTTGTAAACTTTCTTGTTAAGTAGGTGCGTGAATTGAGAGTGATTAGTGGTTACAAGTCGAATCTTGAGGTTTGGTGGTTGCATATAGGTTGTTGGTATGATTGATTAAATTGTTATACTTGGGCATGTTCAAAGAAGGGGAAGAATGTGAAATTTTGTATGTTCATACTTGATTGCCGGTATTGATCATAGTCAAGGGGTAAGGTGTGTGGTTGAAAAGTAAAATACTCCTTGATAATGAACTTTGTACGTGTTGAAGGGTAGTAGATTTGCTCGAGGACGAGCAAGAGCCTAAGTGTGGGGTGTTGATGTTTAACTTAAAGTGTATATATTGCTATGTATATCGCCTCATATTTTACTTTTGTTTCGTGAGTTTTAGATGTTAAATGTGATGATTTATATTAATTTGAAGTGTTTTTATGTGTAGGAATGATTCGGGATCAATTGGGAGCGAAAAGCACAAAATTAGAGCCAAAATGCAAAAATCGGGCAAAAAGCGATTTTGGGCGCCACAGGTAGGGCTGGGCCAGCGCCACCTGTGGCGCTGGAGGCAAAAACTTTTTATGGGGCAGCGCCCTAGTGGGCGCCCAGCGCTACCAGGGCGCCGGTGACGAGAATTTCTCCTATTTTGCCCGGGACACGGTTATTTCGGCCCTAAACCTACACAACACGTATAAAAGCAAGTCTAAGCTTATTTTTGAGTAGATAGACGCCACTTTGGAGGAAAAATACACACGGAATTGCTAGGGAGCGAAGGATTCTCAATTTTCTTCATCTTTTCTAGTATTTTACAATTAATTCAACACTTATGCAATTGTTTGATTTTAGCATGAGTGGCTAAACACCCATTGTTCTGGGGTTGTGATTTAGCCATGAATGTTGTTATTCGACATTAGCTTAACCTTGATTATAGTTCACTCAATATATGGTTGTTTTTTCAATTCTGTGTTTAATTGCTTAATTGTCTGGCTAACAGTTAGGTTATATATACTATCTATGCTATGCTTGGGAAAGCCGTGTATAGATTAGAGAAGAGTTGAAGAGAGCGCGATCTTAACCCTTCAGGGGAGCGGATTTATGGTTAGGATAGGAATATACTTAGTCACCGCGCTTAATTAAATATCGTAATCTTAATGCATTCTGATAGATTAATTCATAGGAGTATAGGCGTTAATATATTGAGAATAGGCGAGTAGTGCTTCGGGAGAAGGCTATGAGAGCAATTATCGATTAATTAGCAACCATGAGTGAATTATATGAAAGGGAGAGTTAATTAGAATGCAATACGAGTGGTGAATTGATCACAACCCTGGAATATTTGTCTCTACTGAATACACAACAATCAACTCGTTACTTGATAATTAGTTATTTCTTAGAATCGTAGTATAGCATAGTTACATTATTGAATTTTTACTTTGGCTTGATTAAATAACAATTATAGTGAATTAGTGAGTAGTCTACACAAGTCTTTGTGGGTTCGACATTCGATTTATCATTATATTACTTGTACGACCACATATACTTGCGTGTGTGTTTGGGAGCAACACAACTGCTATCCTTCGGGTGCGCTCTGGTTAAACCTCGCTCCAGTATAATAAATCACAACAAAAATGTAAATCGCACTAAGTAAGTCCGTGTAATGATCTCAACCGAGAAATCGTGCAGAAGGTTTCGAATCTATGACCTCTAATTTGATGGATCTCCTGCTCAACCAATTCAGTTCTTAATTTATCTTTACAAGTATGAAAATTTTGAAAATATTATTCAAGAGGATTAGAGACATTTAACTATCTATGCACTTTTAAAGTTATATTGGAATATTTTTATTATTGCTTATGGTGCTTGGACCATGGCTGTAACGTGTAAGTGCTATTCCGCCGAAAAGTTCTATTTTTTTTTTTTTTTAATATTAAGGTTCACTTTATTATATGGGGTAGGAGTAGGACTTAGTCCTTGACAATTATTTAAAAGGACACATGTTCATTTCCCCGCGTAATTCATGTTTTTTCCTCTTTTTTTATTTTTCTGCTTGTAGGACCTTGAAATAATTCTAGAGTTATGGACCTCCATAAACAAAACTAAACAGAGTAGTTATGAAGAAAAATGATTTTATTCTTGCATTTATGATATATAGTATCTGAATAAGCGTTTGTTAGGATTTTTATTGGTTTCCTGAATCTAGGCAAGAGGATCTGTATTATTAGACATTCAAGATTTTCATTATGTTGTATTAGTAGTCCTAACAATCTAGAGTTACTTTCTCCATGTACTTATGATTTGAAATTAACAATCTTCACTAAAATTTAAAGTACAATTGTAACTCCCTTCTAGGATGCAAAACATAAATATAAATTAGTATAATTTACTATTTGATTTGAACTTCATTATTTCGCCTAACATGGTCGTAGTAGAGAATCGTCATGCAATGTCTATAGGTATCATTATTCATGAACTTAGGACTTGTTTGATCGGGAAACAAATTATCCTAGGAATAATAATTTTGAAATTAATTATTTCGGGATTGTCATCCCTCCCTCCCGAGATAACTAATATTAGAATTAATTATTTTGATTTTATCTCAATCAAGCTGGGATAAACTCATCTCAAATTTATTATGAAATAACATAGTACATATAAAAAGTGACAAAATTTTTGCAGATAGAGGGAGTACAAATGTCTTTTTTCCTCTCACGTGATGATTGTAACCTCAGAAATCAAATTTTGTTTTAAATTAAATTCCTTGCTATAAAAAATATAAGGAAATTAAGAAGAGGTAAAAACAAACTGCCGCTAAAGATAAAATCCAAATTTTAAATTGGCTGCCAAACAAAAATAAAAAAGGTAAATCGGTCATCTCAATCTCCCATTTGGTTGATTGGTAAAAGAATTTCTCCTGGATTCATTTTTCCACGTTTTTGTATTTTCGTCGAAACAATCCATTGTGATACTCCATTAATCAACAAAGTCTTAAAAGAGAGAAGAAAAATTAACTAAGATTCAAATTCAAGTGGAGATAAAATACATTATGTCATATTTTTCATTTGTCTGAGCCTTAATAGATAAAGTTATTCAATATTTATATTGGAAAAACATAATAATTGTCCAGTAAATTTAATCAATTTACACGCAAGCCAGACTAGCCACCATTATTATATAAAAATTAGCAATTTCAATTAGGGTGGCAAAACAGCAAATTAAAAAGCACCTTTGCCAGGAAACAATTTCTGTAAAGCCACAAAATCTGCATAGTTTTTTTTCTTTTTCTTTATTCTTTTTGTAAGACAAGGAATATACGCAAATAAGACAAGTAGAGAACATGAATTACTTGTGAATCTAGTCAACTGAATTTATGAAAAATATCATGGTGCAGTTGGAGATAATTCCCAAAGGACAAAAGGAAATTTTAAAAAATTATTTGAGTATAATATATAGACGCGGAGAATAAAAGAAAAATTCGGGCAGATTCTTTAGTTTTAATTCAATCAGTCTAACAACTTTACTTCTGTCACGCCGTAGTTTAGAGTTCTAATACAACATCTTTTGCTTGTTTTTCTTTTCCTTTTCTTTTTCTTTTGTATTTTACTTGAGCATCTTTATTTCCAGCCATATAATAATTGGTATTTATTCTGTCCTATTTTATATGATACTAATAATACTTTACTAAAACAAAATACATTTAATTTCATTTATATATTATAGCAATGATAATAAAAAGGTTTCAGAGTACATTTGATTAAAAGATCCTCTTATAATTTTAAAAGCTTAAATGGTTAAACAATTTAAGTTTTTTAATTAAAAAGTCTTGTAAGAACCATATTATTAATAATATTCCATCAAATATTTTGAAGTACTTTAAGATTAAAACTAGATGATGTATCCGTGCGATGCACGGACCCAACTGTTGCCTTTTTTTCTTCTTCTTGTTTTCTTCCTTTTTATATTTTTTGGTCTATTGCTAATTACACACTTTATACGCCTTTAGAGAAAGAAGAAAGAGAATAGGTTTTTGTGCAATAACGTATAGAACCACGATTACCTGTATTGTTATTAATCTTTTGCATTATGTGCATTTTAATTTTTCTAAATCGTATTACTATACCAAACACACTTAATACTTGTCATTATTTGATACTTTATTATACAATGATTAGATATTAATTCAAGTACAATTTAAATTATTTTTATATAGGGTCTACACTTTTTATTTTAAATTTTTTTTGCACGACTAAATTTAAAATTAATTACTATAAAATAACGATTAAGAAGTCACTTGGATAATAAGTCGTGATGTATTTTTCTCATTATTTAAACTGAATGATATATAGTTTTATTTTTTTTAGTATTTTTAGTTGTGTAAATGTATTACTTTTTTTTATATTAATCAAAATTGGAATAATAAAACATATTAATTTTATTCCAAAATTGTTGATGAATAGGAATTTTTTTGGTTCTTTGAAATAATAATTGTGATTTTTAATTATTAAGATTTTTTTAAAAAAAAATTGTTAGTTTAATGACTTAATATTAAAAATAAATTAATCTCTCGATCAATCTAAATACTAATCAAATTGACCTTAAATGAAAATATTACAGTTTTTTCTAGTTTCATTTGATATGATTGAGATACTATTTATGGTATAATACAATTTTCATCATAATAGTTATTTGTTGAGATTTTTTAAAAGTAACTAATTGTATAATTATGTATTTTAAAATTTATATAATGTTGAATTCTTATTGAACAGAGGAAGTACCCAACTAACTTCGATCATAAAGGGAGAAGTACAATCCTGTCAGTGCGACGATACTTCTCATACTTCCTAATGTATAATGATTTTTAAAAGAAAACAATTCCACAAATTAATTGTCTTAATTTTTACTTCAGGTATTCTCAAATCATATTTTAGAGAGGGGATACTTATTATACAATTTGAACAAATTTTAATATTCTATAATAAAAAATGAGGACTTGAAACTATATTTTATTCTTAAATATTTTTTTTTTCTTATTTAATAAAGTATTCCAATTGAAATTGCAATTTAATGAGAACTTTATATAAAATGATGTCAATTGAAATAAATGAAATAATTTTTTAATCAGGTGAATATTTGAATTACAAAATTGCCAAAAAATAATATTTCTCGTTAAAAGTACTTATTGAAAAAATAATAATAACCATCAAGTAATGCATTTAATAAAAATAGTGAAAGTTGAATGGAAAATGAGGTCCACCTAAAGAATATAATAGCTTATGACCACGTTAGATTTTTACTTTTTCAACCGACAACCAAATTTTTGAGCCTAGTATACAAGCAAACAATGCAATAATATATTTGAAATAATCATTATACCCTTGATCGACCTCCTCTTCTCTCTTCTATATAATAGAAAAAGTTTCATAAACATTGAATAGGATAAAATATAAAATTATACTACGGAGTATTTTAATTATGAGCGAGTATCAAAGGAATATCGTGGTCCAAAGCGTTTATGAATAAATTATATAGGCAAATAATAATTCTAATCATTGAGACATATGTCACCACATAATACTGACATTTCGAACCTCTATGCTATAACTTTTGTTCCTTTTCTTCCAAAATATAATACTCTTTCAATTAATCATAATCGGTAGCTATTGGATGAATTTTTTTTGTGGTTTGCGTAATTTTATTTGTGGTAAGATCGAGATTCTGCCGAATAGCCATCCAAAAAAACTTTGTTGATTTGTTTTGATATATGGATTTCGATAGTTTCAGTCCGGTAAAACAAAATAAGAAGAAGACAAATTCAACAACTTGATTCCGACGAAAACACCAAGGCTAAGACAATGATGAGACAATGTTCTTTTGGCTTTACATCTGGTATTTTTCGTTTTCTACGAAATAAAGTATTAATTATGGAGTAGAAGTGTAATATTTAATCATACAGTTTGATATAATTTGATGCAAATACAAATAATACTTTACAAAAAGGCATGTGGTGGGATCGGACTATGTGCTTAAATATGCAGCGTGAAACTTGTAACAATTAGAATTTAGACAACCAACTTCAAATTTTTTTTGGTCATAACATATTTTTACTTTTGCTTATTTGTCAATAAATTTCCTTTTTCCACAAGTATGCTCATTTGCTGACTGCGAACTTATGACATGAAAGAGACTTTAACCTTTTTCACTTGATCAAGGTTTTCCTGGCACATTTTTTCCTCAAAGCAGAATTAATGGTTGTTGATTGAAGAATTAGTGAGCTTCAGAAACAACCTTGGATTCCATAAGTAGCATATCAGCCCAGCCCAATCCAGCTTCTAAGCCCAACTACATGAGATCAAAATCAAATGGCTGAAGTAACAAGGATGTCAAAGAGACAAGTTTAATTGAGAGAAGAGAGAATAGAGAGGAATCCCAGAATTACTAGGAGTGAATACCTTAAAAACCCCCTAAACTATTACGTTTTTTTGTCAGTTACTTACGTAAATTATTTGGTGTCCTTAAAATCCCCTTTAACTACATACACCTATATATATTAAAAAATCCTCGCCAATTTTTTTGTGGTGAGCGTGATACACCCTTCTATTTACTCATCCTAATCTAATATATCAATTCAATTAAGAATTTTAACTAATGGTTTAAAAAATCAAAGGAAGAGGATGAAGGGATAAACACATGGTCATTTGTAAAAAAAAAAGTTCACTTCTATCTCTTCCGATAATAGCTACACCATGTCTCAATCGTGATTTTTATCATTAAACTTCGATTAGACATTGAGTTTTTTCCAATAATCTTCATTTTCACCGGAAATTATAGTTTAATACGAGATTTGGGATAAAAATTAAGGTTTGGTTGAAAGAAAAAGACCTAAATGAAAAAGAAATATAATTTTAGAAGAAAAAAATTCATATTAAACCTATAATAATAATAAAGAAAGAACAAAGATAAAAAAAAAATGAAGAAAAAGGCTAGAATACAAAGAAAATAGAGGAAAAATACAAAAATTAAATTTTTCAAAGAAGGTAACAGTAATTAACCATTAGAAATGTCCAATTGGGGCTATTTTTTTATGCATAATTTCATCTCTCACGCGCCTTTTGGCGAGTTATCTTACATATGTTATTAAAAAATTGACGAGGGAATTTTTAATATATAGGAGATATAGTTAAGAGAAGTTTTGGTGACACTAAATAGTTTAAGTATGTAACTGATAAAAACATGATAGTTTAAAGGGGTTTACGGTATTCACTCATTTAGTATTGATTCATTCATGTATATTGCCAGTGCATGACAATCAAATGAAGCTAACACAAATCAATTTTAAGCTGCGATTAAATAACGGAAACAACTTACTCGCGCATGATGTTTGTATACTTATACATGATTAAATAAAGTGAGAATGTATTTATATTAATTATGTTTAAGTGTTAAAAAATTGATATACAAACACATATCATACCTTATTGGATTTAGTGTAATAATCGAGTGTGAATAGCTACTGCTAGAGTTGCTAGCTAACTAACTTCCGAACGTTGTCCCCAAACTTTTCTCAACCTTAAAAGTTGTGCAAAAGTTGGAGGTGTTAAGGGGGGAAAATGCCTCTTTACAAACAGCCTTTCTCAGAATTAGAACTATATGAATCGTTCAATCAACTGGTTCATGAATTTGCTCAACCTTTAGGCTTTAGCCCACTGGATTTTGTTTGGATATATGTGTAGACATATAAAATTTATTCGATTCAAATTAAATAAATAATTTGGGTTATATTTAAATATACTAGTCCAAACAAATTATGAGCTAATATAATTGGATAAATTATTTAATCCAATAAGTTATTGACTGGGATAGTCCATTTAATTGGGCTACAAATGATGAGTCCGCTTCGTTAAGCCCAAGATGTCATCTTCCTAGAGGCCCAGTTTGGCGCCACGTGTCAAATGACTTGGCGCGCCAAGTCAAATGAAAGAGCCAATAGGATTATGCCACATGTTAAAATGACAAGGCATGCCAAGTCTCATTAAATGGCCAATGAAATCGCGCCACATGTGCAAGTGACATGTTCTAGCCAATCAAATACGGCCTTGTCACACTTCAATTTGATTGGTCGGAAAGAGTTTGTTCTTATCACAACTCCTCCATTCTACAACAATAAATAGGGGTCTTCATAACTCAGAAAAGACCACAAGAAGTTATAACAAGAAGCAAGAGGGAGCTCGTGGATCAAACACAGCGGATTTCTCTAAGCTACAAGCATTCAAGTGTTCTAGGGATTAAAAGATCAAGACGAAGATTCAAGAACGAGCTGCAAGCCCTTGGATTAAAACTATGTCAAGATCAAGCCTCAAGCACTTGGATTAAAATCAAATAAAATTAAAAGATTAGGCTAAAAAGCTCTTTTTATTTACCGTTGAAAAGTAGAATCAGATGATTCATAGAGATTGTATACTCAAATTACTTGAAATCAAATACTACGATTGTTGCGATATTTTTCGGTCTTGATTTTATTTTCTCGACGCAATTTATTGTCTACAAATTCTGGCACGCCCAGTGGGACAATCTCTACTTCTCATCTCAACTTTTCAATCATCAAAGTTCAAGAACAACGAAATTGCTTCCAAGAAAATCAACTCAAGTTCAACTTCCGCCAAGGCTGCTAATTACAGGTTCTATGCTGATGTGGAAACATACTCGGAGTTACCTTTGGAAGCTTTGAGCCAGTTACGAGGAGAAAAGCAAGCTCGTTAGGACAACAAGCACCCCAAGTGTCGTCCGCATCTACCCCTGTTTTCGGGTCTTCATCCTCAAAAGGAGCAAGATCTTCCACAAACGCATCGGAAGGAGGAAGCGATGTTACTGAAAAGATCAAGAAGACTCTTGCTCTGCTTGACCTCTTCGGATCCAAGCACTCTTCTATGAAGGAAGATGATGACACTTCAAGTGATGGATACTTCCCACTTACACCACAGAGCGTGAGCCAATCAATGATCAATCTGTGTGAAAATCCGTGCTACTCTCCATCATCCACAACAATCATGCAAGCCATGGTGACAAACACTTCATCCGTGGAGGAGCAGTTG
>ML389329.1:143875-172500 GCA_005239525.1 Nicotiana knightiana
CCTTGCCATTGTTTGTGATTGTTGTTTGGGTGAGGAAGAGTGTTAAAGCACGAAGGGTGATGCCGTGCACTGTTTGCTATTGTGAGGAAGAGTGTTAAAGCACGAAGGGTGATGCCGTGCATTGTTTGATATTGTCTCCCTTGTTGGGATGTTGAGATTACTGTTATTGTTCCCTTGCCATGATTCCTATTTCTATTCTGTTTACTCCCTTGCCCATTGTTTGTGATTGTTGTTTGGGTGAGAAAGAGTGTTAAAGCACGAAGGGTGATGCCATGCACTGTTTGCTATTGTGAGGAAGAGTGTTAAAGCACGAAGGGTGATGCCGTGCATTGTTTGATATTGTGAGGAAAGAGTGTAAAGCACGAAGGGTGATGTCGTGCCGTACGATGTACCATTCCGTACCGATATTCATTGATTATACTGTGAGGAAAGAGAGTAAAAGCACGAAGGGTGATGTCGTGCCATGATTTACATTGATTACATTATACATTGCATAGTGAGGACGAGAGTAAAAGCACGAAGGGTGATGTCGTGCAAGCTTGTGATTTCTGGTCCTTATTGATATTCTGGCCTTGTTGTTCCTTTCTTTGTTTAAGATTTCTTATATGAAACTGTTATCTCCCCACAACATGTTTCCCTTCCCTTATTGATGGATTACTTCCTGTATTTCTTTTCCGTTGTTTATATATATATTTATTCGAATTGCACAGGTTTACTTGGTAGTCTGGTTCTAGCCTCGTCACTACTTCGCCGAGGTTAGGCTAGACACTTACCAGTACATGAGGTCGGTTGTAATGATACTACACCTGCACTTCTTTATGTTGTGCAGATTACGCAGCCGGACCCGGAGGACATCATTAGTGGGAGTGTCTTCCAGCTCATCTTAGAGGCTTCAAGGTATACCCGCTGGCGTTCGTGGGCCTTGGCATCTCTCCCATCCCTATGCCTTCGTTTCTGTCTTGTTTTCCTCTAGTTTCAGAGACAGTCATGTATTTCCTTTCAGACTTTGTATTTAGCACTCTTATAGACAGTTCGTGAGTTTGTGACTCCAGGTTTTGGGAAAATTATGCGTCGATGTATTATGTTGTCTTTACTTAGTTTTGAAAATCATATTTATTTATCTCCGCTGTTAAGTTGTGAACGATTTTTAGCTTATTCTGTTAAATCGATGTTTCCATGCTAGTTTAACTGTACACGTTGGCTTGTCTAGCGAGTTTAATATTAGACGCCATCACGGCCCGATGGTGGGATTTCGGGGCGTGACAGTAAATTGGTGTCTTCAATGAAATGATTAATATATTTTTGGAGGTTGCCGAGAATTTGCATTGAAATCAGGGAATCCGTTATTCCTTCACGTTCGCCACACCTTCAAGTTATTTTAGTCAACCTTCATGACATTTTAAATTCAGAGAGACTTGGACCCAAGATATTTGGTGAGAATGAAGAAGTTCTTACAATCTCAAGGCTCCCATACCAAGATACAAATATTTTGGTGAAGTCGCGCTAATTTGAAACTGTCGACATATCGGGAACCAAAGTTGACTTCAACATATCATCTGAAACTATCCTTAAGACATTAAATTTTGCATTTTGGATATATTATAAATTTGGAAGTTAAGTTTCCAATATATCAAACAGTTCGTGATTTTGACATTCCTACATCAAGATACAAATATTTTGGTGAAGTTGTGCAAATCCGAAATCGTCGACGTGACAGAATTTAAAGTTATATTCAAAATAATATCTGGAATAATTATCAAAGTGTTTTATTCCAAATTTTAGATATGTCTTAGATTTAAAAGTCTAGTTTTCAGGAAATCAAACGGTTCATGATTTCGACATTTCTACATCATGATATGATAGTTTTGGTGAAGCTGCACAAATCTGAAACTATCCACGTGTCGGAATTTAATGTTTGATTCAAAATAATATCTTGGACGATTGTCAAATTATTTGATTCCAAATTTTGGATATGTCCTAGATCTCGAAGTCTATTTTCATAAAATCAAGTGGTTTATGATTTCGACGTTTATTAACTAAGATATGAATTTTTTTAGTGAGGCTGCGCAAATCTGAAATTTTCAACGTAGTGGAAGCTAAAGTTGGTTTCAAATATTACCTGCGGCAATTCAAAATGTGTTTGATTCCGAATTTTGGATATGTCTTGGATTTTAAAGTTTAGTTTCTAAAAGAAAAGTAAATGGCTCATATTTTTAATGTTCTCACATTGAGATATATATCTCCCACCACAAAAGGCGCACAGATGATGAACAATAATATCCTCAAAGAAGGAGGATGTATTTCCAATTACAAAGAACTTCGAGACATGAACGCCGACGACATTTTAAGAAAAAAAAGGAAAGAAGTCAAGTTCCATCATGGGGACATCAATACATCACAATAAGCAGAGAACTATAAATATTGAACCGCAAAGGAAGAAGGGGAATTGATGAAAATGCGTAATATAAAATATAATAGATAGAGTTTTCATTCCAAAGAATAGCCACTAGTTAATCAAATGCAAAAAAAAAAGAAGAAGAGGAGAATAAAATTTCTATATTGACTAATCTAAACACAAGTTGTAATTGACCAAGTCTTTAAGAGTTGCCTCTTGGTGTTGTTTCCTCATCTCCACGTTGGCCAAATCATCAATAGTTTCCAAAGAAACATCAGAACATCTACGGTACTCCTCTTCAGCAGATGATACTCTAGATGCAATCTCTTCAACCTCTTTCTTGGCAACACCTCGAAGAGCTCTTAACTGTTTCACCTTCTCCTTGGCCTTTTTGAGAGATCGAATGGCAGTAGATAATTTCTCGGCCTTCTCTCCTTTCTCAATCAAGACAAGATTAAGCTGTTCCTTGGCGTTTAAAAATGACTTTGATTTTTCAACATTCACAACCTTGTCAGAAAGAGTTGACCTTGCCTGGTCATATGATGTGTCAAGCTCAAATAAAGACGTCAATAGTCCTTTTAGAGGGGAAATATCCACACCCTTTCCGTTCATCTCCTCGAGAATTACTTCAATCTCGAATTGAAGAGAATAAGCATTGTCTGCGGTAAGGTCCTTGAGTTTGGAATGAATTTTAGCCCATGCATTTAGAATGAAATCCTTGTGAAGAGTCAAAATGACCTTTCTTCCATCAAAGATAGACATGGTTGGTGCTGATCATCGGTGAAAATTAGGCCCCGATTTCGCTCCAGGACTAGGAATGGAAGTTGCCTCTAGGTCTGACTTAGCTATTGGAAGTGATTTCCTCGAGTCTGGCTCCACGACAGATTCACTACTACCTTGGGGCTTGCTTTGGTGGGACGCCATTGATATGTGAACACCATTTTCCTGCATAGAAAATGATATATGATCAGTTAAACTACTTGGATATTATAAAATAATATGAAGGTCTTAATCTTTACCTCTTTGATAGCCGTCAAAGTCCTTGAAGCACTACCAATGCTGTCAGTAATCTCGACTACACCCAAATTAGCATCTCCTTGTTTGTTAGAATATGGCTTCACCCGCTTGAAGTTTTGATCTCCATGACTACTATCACTCTCGTTTTGGGACGGACGCTTGTTGGAGGTTGGAACAATGGTACCTAATGGAAAGGAACCCTCGTTGGCTTGATGGGCCCGAACAAGGACCTTCTTTTGAAATTCTTTATATGGAGGTGCCTTGACGTCGCATGGTACAACCGCTTTGGACTTTAAAGTAGGAGGCTTGCCCTCCCTGTCATGCTCTTGAGGTGTGATCTCTGAAGGCGTAGTAGTAATTGGCCTAGCGGTATTCACCAAAGATTGCAAGTGGTTTTCAAGGAAGCGTCCATGCACTCTTTCCCACCAAGACTTATAATCGGACGAGACATGCTTCTTCATCTTGGGCATAATAGGGGAAAATGTGGCATTTACTTTTAGACAAAACACAAATTCGCAAAAGTTCCATTCCTTTGTCTAAAGGGCACTCACGAAAATCTTGATCCAAGCAACCGGGGATGTCTTGATAAAAAACCGAATTGACGACTGAAACGATGAGGGCTATAAGGCTCCACGATGAAGGTTGATCCATTTCTTAAAGGAAGGTAATTCGAGCGAATACTCATAAAATAATTTGACTCGGACTCTTCCTCGTTTCCATCATCATGATAATAATACGGTTGAGGATTGCTTGGCATTGTGGAAGTCCATACGACACTTTCTCCTACATGAATACGTTTTCTCGCGTCATTATTCCCAAAGTATCTCGATGTTCCCTCACCTGAGTATACCCATCAGAGGAGTGGCCGGCCTATTCGTTAGAGCAAAATGAGTCTTGAAGTAGAAGGCCAACCAACAGTACACATAATGAATTGGAAAGTAAACTCTAGAATAATGGAATGGTGAGCCATTTGAAATTGTGTTTAATCCCCTGTAAATGCTAGCTAAGACTGGAACGGCGAGGTTAATTCTTTGCCCACACGTTAGAAGTCCTGCAATCTTGAAAGTCTCAGGCCGAATAAAAGTTGCCTTCTTTTGTAGGGAGCACAAAGATACATAACCAACATGATAAAAAAGTAGCCAAGTATACTTCGTTTTTCTTTTCACTTCCAACGCCAAGTTTAACAAATAATGCATCTTCAACTTCCGACCAACTGACCATTTTACCTATGGCTCAAGTAGGGTTGTGTGTTGATTTGGGACGAGCTGGCTTATTTTCTTTTCTCGCTGGAGGTTGTTCACAGTTTAAAACCTTCTTGCTCCAAAACTCGATCCATCTTCTTACAGTGACGTTATGATTTTTAGCGTTTCCCTCTCGGAGTTGGTGATATGCATCAAACAATTGCTGACAGGATTGTGGAAGGAACATTTTATCCTTGTCGTAAGCACCTGTAAGTTCTTTGAGTATTTGTAATAACTTCCTCATAAGGAGACCCCATTAAAGGCAAACCCCCAATAGTGCACAAATCCCAAAGGGATATGATAACTCTCCAATTGAGGTAAGTAACGTGTTTGTTAGAGGACACCAAGCCTCACAAAAGGCTTGCATGATACTAGTAGAATGATCATAAGTACACAATGAGGCATAGAAAACATCGTAAATATTGGTGACCCTCAATACTCGATGGTTCCTGCTAAGAATATTTTCGGTCCACTCCCAATAGCCGGGGATATAATGAAATTCGCTACCAAAAGTTAAGGAATCACTCCAGTATACTTCTCCTTTGAGGATTCGTCGTACTAAGCATGGGAGGGAACTTGACACATTTTTAACTTTGTGATTATGGGAACGAAGAGTCCATGTCTTGAATTTACGTTTGGTGTTTTCGAAGGTCCAATCTATCAAACGAAACGTATTTTGCAAGGATGGTCACGAAGCTGCATATAAGCCGGTCAGTGGTGTATTAACTAGTAATCTGGTCCCTGTTTTACTATCCTTGTGCTCTGAAATTACAAGGTACTTGGACGTGGAGGAAGAGCATGCTGAGTCTCTGAAGTAAACCATGTTCAAGCTGCATAAGAAAAAAATTGTTAGTACCTAGGTCAAAAGGGAAGAGTAACAATCACAATCTTGAAAGAGAGCATGGATAAGAAGAAAAAAAAATCGCCTCAGACGTTAAAAAAAAAAAGGATGTTCATGTCGGACTTTTTAAAATTTTTTCGTTGCGAACGTTTAAAGGCGTTTTCACGAACTTTTAAAGGCATTCAAATTTTTAAGGTTTTCGTTCCGAACTTTTAAAAGGCGTATGGTTCGAAATTTTAAAGGTATTCATCGTAAACTTTAAAGAGTCTCCACTGCCGACTTTTAAATATTTCTACCACGAATTTTTAAGAGCCTTCATTGCGTGCTTTTAAAGGTCTTCGCGAGCTTTTAAGGGTCCTTATGCGAACTTTTAAGGCCTTCACCACAAATTTTAAAGGTCTTCATCGTGAACTTTTAGAGTTTTCCACCGTAAAATTTAAAGGCGTTCACGAGATTTTAAGGATCTTTATGCGAACTTTTATAGATCTTCGCGCAAAATTTTATTGGTCTTTCTCACAAATTTTAAAGGTATTCATCGCGAACTTTTAAAGGTCTTCACGACGAACTTTTAAAGGTCTTGACCACGAGCTTTTAAGGATCTTCACGCGAACTTTTATGAGTCTTCCCTGCAAATTTTAAAGGTATTTATCGCGAACTTTTAAAGGTTTTCGTCTCGAACTTTTAAAGTACTTCATAGTTCAATGAAGTTACTTAAAAAAAAAATAGACAACAGAGAAAAAAAAAACTAACGAAAAAACAGGAAAAAAAAGGATTTACCTTCACTGTGCTCTTGCCTAGAAATCGTCAAAAAGGCCCAACGAATTAATGCCTACAAGATGAAGAACGTGTATCTATTTACAGAGATCCCAAATAGATTGATGAGAAGATGTCCTTCGATGTGGGACCAATTCAAAAGGCGGCTGCAAGAATCTGTATTTTGATGGGATAATTATTTTAGTCGGATTCCTAGAGGAACTTAATTTGTTAGGGAAGTGGAATTGTCAAGTCCATATTGGAATTGGAATAGGTTGTAGCATCTTGTTATGCTTGTAACTGATTAGGTTGGCTATGAAATAACGGCACTACACGCCTAAAGTCAGTAATTTGACTTTGAAGTCTCTTGCTTGGGCTTAATCCAGCTGCTTGCGAATAAAATTCTATTTGTCCAAGTCTTTAAAGATAATAATATATAGACAAACGCTAATATCTTGAAGGCTCTTCAGAGAGGCTACATGTGGCATATGGTTACTTTATCCAACGCGTAGGGAGTTTGGCAAGTATTACTTTTTTGTGGTGAATTATACTGAATGGACAATAACTCAATGATTTTTGCAAGTTCATGAAATCCATGTAATAGTTACTAAAATAATGGAAAGCTATATTACCCATTTGATGATTTAAATTATAAACTAATTGGATGAAATCACGTCAAATGAGCTTGAGATTTCGTTATCATCGAGTCATTATGTATTGAGATGGACAATAAAATCGCCCTTAGGAATGCGTCTGAATAAGTTCATCAATGGAGTAATTTGTCGAGAAGAAACGAAAATGGACTTCATGGTACTTCAAGCTTGCCTCTACACTCTCGCAAGTTTTGAAGTAGGAGGTATTTGTAGACATATAAAATTTATTCGATTCAAATTAAATAAATATTTTGGGTTATATTTTAAATATACTAGTCCAAACAAATTGTGGGCTAATATAATTGGATAAATTATTTAATCCAATAAATTATTGACTGGGCTAGTCCATTTAATTGAGCTACAAATGATGAGCCCACTTTGTTAAGCCCAAGATGTCATCTTCCTAGAGGCCCAGTTTGGCGCCACGTGTCAAATGACGTGGCGCGCCAAGTCAAGTAGAAGAGCCAATGGGATTATGCCACATGTCAAAATGACAAGGCATGCCAAGTCACATTAAATGGCCAACGAAATCGCGCAACATATGCAAGTGACATGTTCTCGCCAATCAAATGCGGCCTTGCCACACTTCAATTTGATTGGTCGGAAAGAGTTTATTTTTATCACAACTCCTCCCTTCCACAACTATATATATGGGTCTTCAAAACTCAGAAAAGACCACCATAAGTTATAACATGAAGCAAGAGGGAGCTCATGGATCAAACGCTGCAGATTTATCTAAAAGCTACAAGCGATTAAAAGATCAAGAGGAAGATTCAAGAACGAGTTGCAAGCCCTTGGATTAAAACTATGTCAAGATCAAGATCAAGCCTCAAGCACTTGGATTAAAATCAAATAAAATTAAAAGATTAGCCTCAAAAGCTCTTTTTATTTACCGTTGAAAAGTAGAATAAGAGGATTCATAGAGATTGTACACTCAAATTACTTGAACTCAAATACTACGATTATTGCGATATTTTTCGATCTTAATTTTATTTTCTCGACGCAGTTTATTGTCTACAATAAATGAAGTGATTGCAAAAGATGCCTTCTCACTAGAAAAAAAAGGCTTAAAATGGCTTTTAACGCATTATACAGTCGCTAGTTAAATTTTTAAAAAGAAATTACATTGATTAATATATAAAATATGTATATATATTATATGTATATAATGAATTAATAAATATAAACTAATGTACAAAAAATTACACATTCACCAACTATTATTTTGGGAGACGACTACTACACTATGAAAAGTTTCCGGAAAAAATAATATACATTGACCCAATCTCTATGCTATATTTTTGAATGACTTGTGCTAAGTCATGCTTGTAGCAGTCGTTTAGTGATCATCAAATGTAATTCTTTTCATATTTAGTGCCGGTAATCTTAATTTGGATTGAAAGCTTGAACATCTGTATCAAGTTACCCATTATTCTGCGACATTATAGTGTTTTAGGAAAATTCTTTAAATTTGGCAAAAATTGGATATAATTTTTTGGCAAATTCCAAGATAAGATAAAGCTCTAGTTCTTAGGATCGAAATAACATGACGTCATGCGCAAGCTAGCAATACAAACCTTGGCGACGATAAATTAAACAACCAAAGAAAAATATATAAAAAGTATTGGAAATCAAACCAAGAATAATTGACAAGAGAGGGTTGCTTAGATGGTGAGCATGCCCACCTACAACCCCAAAATCATGGGTTCAAGTCACTAAATGAGCAATAGCTCCAACAAAGGGGATCAAAGAGAAATCAAAGGGGAGGAAAATAAAATAAAAACAAGATTAATTAATTAGTATTCCTACATCATCTAGGATTTGACATTTGCTAGTTTATTTAATTCATGTCTAGTTAGATTTTATTTACCACATTCACATTGGAGTAGATTTTGTTATTCTAGTCAAATTTGTTTATAGCATTATAAATAGATGTGCTACTACATATTTTCTATCATGGAGAGATAATTATGATGCAGAGAGATTCAAAAGTTTATAAGTGAAGAAAAAAATCTCCTACCCCGTTCTCTCTCCAAGTTCGATAAATTTCTTATGTACAACCTTTGTTCAATTTCTTGCTTGTACCTAAATTTCTCTTTGGGGTATTTCAATCCTTCAAACTGGTATCACAACTTGTGTGAAGTCCTGTTAGAACTGGTGGAAAATCCTAAATAGTTATAGATACTCCATATTTACATGATTGCCACGTTTCCAAATTTGATGGCAAAAATAATTTTGAAACTTGGTACCAAAAGATAAAGAATTTTTTTACAGCAATTGGATTATGATCCATTATTGACAAAAAAAATTGTAGAACCCCCAGAAGGTACAACACTAACTAGTGAAGCAACTAAACAATTAGAGAAAAATAGGCGTTATACTATCTCGCCATAAAGGTCAAATTGCATGTATCAAATAAAGTTTTGCATGAAAATTCATCAAAAGAGGATTGGATAATCATATAAATTCACGTCAAAGAGTTGCTGACATGAAAAAGGAGAAATTTGTCATGACCCATAATTTCCATCATCGGGATCGTGATTACGCCTAACCACTTACTAGGCATGCCAATATTTGAATAGTTTTTAGACATTTTTAACAATCCAATTAAATGATACCGAGAAACTGAATAAAACTGAATAGAATAGTTTTTAGTCATTTTTAACAATCCAATTAAATGATACCGAGAAGATGAATAAAACTGAACTAACACTGAAATAGAGTGAGAAAACCATAATAATAGCGAAATCTAAATACACTCCTAGTATTTGGTGTCACAAGCTCACGAGCGACTAGACTAATACATATAATGGCCTGAATGAAAACATGACCGTTTGAAATGAAATAAACAACTAGAATAAGGTGGAAGAGGACTTTAGGGCTTCGAACAACGTGTAGCTGCACCTCAAGTCTTCGTCAGGCAATCAATCCGAGCAATCTACTGACCGTCACTAGGGCTGACTCCAAAATTTGCACAAGAAGTGCAGAGTGTATTATGAGTACAACCGACCCCATGTACTCTATAAGTGCGAGCCTAACCTCGACGACGTAGTGACGAGGCTAAGGTGGGTCACTTACACTAACATGTACGCAGTTTAATAATAATAACAAGAAAGGAAAAACAGAAAAAGTAAGACAGTTAACTGATGAAAATAAACTCAATCCTCGAAATCAGTAGAACCAGAAATATCACTCCTCAGTATGTCGTATGAAAACACTGAAAACTAACACAATGCAACAATGAACACAAAACACACAATCCATTGCGGCGTGAAACCTGATCCCATCATACAAACGCAATCCTCCTTTATTCACCATATTAAAATCATATATAAAATCCATTATGGCGTGCAACTCGATCCCACCAATATCAATCATTCCTTATTCGGCACGTTGCGGCGTGCAACCCGATCCATAAACAAAATCAATAGTTGTAATCCATTCAGTAACTCAATTTACAAGAATCCCTATGGTTAAAGAATATGAAATAAAATCCATAAAGGAATCTCGTACCAAATCAAGGAATGCTACAATTAATACAACGCAAACAATCCAAATATATAACAATTAAAGTGTATAAGTAATACAATTAATACAAGTAATAATTAATCATGGAAGCATGGAAGAAACAAATATTTTAATACGAGAGTCGTAAATGACAAGTAGCAAGTTAAGACATAGGGAGAAATTAAAGCATGTAACAGTTAAGACATAGAATAAAATAATTAATAAAATACGGAAAAGTATGGAAACAATTATTTTGATGGCGTATATACACTCGTCACCTCGCATATACCCCTCTACACATGTAATTCAGATAACACATTGCTCAAGGATTCCTATTCCTTCAAATCAAGGTTATACCCAACACTTACCTCGCTCCACAAGAAAATCAAAGCTTAACCGGGGCCTTTCCTCTAAAATTCGCCTCCAAACCAATTGAATCTAAACAAAATCGACTCAATAACATCAAACATTGCTAGGGAAATCAATTACAATACATAAAGTTAAGATCTTTACACTTTTTCCAAGAAATCAACCCCAGACCTGCTTGGTCAAAACTCGAGATTCGGACCAAAACCCAATTATCCATTCACCCTCGAGTCCGATTATGCAATTAATTTCGAAATTTGACCTCAATTTGAGGTCTAAATCTCTTTTTTTTTTAACGTAAAGGATATATTTATATTACTTAATAGCACATTACAAAACCATAGAAGCAATTTTTAGGGCATTACAATTGCCCATGCTTACTAAGAAATTACAAACATTAGTAGGAATGTCTTTGAAACTATTACACTTTTCTAGCTTGTCTCTTAACACTTCTTGTTCAACCAAAAGGGGTGGACGAACATGGAAAAATCACTTGGTAGTTGTAGGGTACTTGACTGATTCCTTAGCCATCCAGTGTGTCACTCTATTGCCTTCTCTGAAATTATGCTTCAGGATTGGGAGCTTCAGCTGGTGCGGTAACCATCTACATTCAACAACAATGTTAGAGAAGTTATGACCATTTTAATATATTTACAAAACCCCCAATTCTTCCCAAATCTCTAATTTTTTTACCATGAAAGAGCATAGATTAAGGTTAAAAATTAATGGATGTTGATGGAAATGGATGAAAACGAGTTATATTACACTAACCTATGAAATGGTGATGAAATTCCTCTTCAAAATCGCCTCTAAGCCGATCTCTAATGAGAGATGGTGAAAAATGGGTGAAATCCCGTGTTTGGGATATTTTAAAGTTTGGGCGTCAGGTATTCATCACGTTTGCGAGACACCTGAAGCGATTGCGAAGTAACAACGGTCAAAGGCCTATGTGTTCGCGAGGGGATGAACGCGTTCACGATGGTCTGTCCCCCCTAGACATTGCGTTTGAGAGCCTTGGCTCGTATTCGCGTAGAGTAAACCCCATATCCCTCTCCCAGGCCCCTTACTCTTTGCGTTCGCGTAGTGCTGTTGATTGTTACAACCCATATTCACGTACGTTAGTTCATGCCATAATTTAGTCGACGTAAATTTGAGAATAGATTATCTTTGATATGATAATAAGTTAATCCTATTGGTCTTAAATGATACAAGGGTGTATAAGGGTGGTTAACAACTATTAGAAGAACGAATCAAGGATGTTGTAACCCGTATTTTCGGGTAAACCTAGAGGTTCTTAATATTCTCAAAAGTTTTGTGTGTTAATTCATTTGAATCATATAATATCCGTATCATAAGTCTTGAAGTCAAACAAGTTATGAAAAAAAAAGTTGACAAAAGTTGTCGCAACTTACGTTCATAATATTACTTAAACATTAGGTCAAATGTTACTAAGCTTTTCTACCAATTTACTTGAAATTACGAGGTGATATACCCACCAAATTGAATATCTATGAGTCTAGTTTCCAAATCATTAAACCGTTTATCAATACGGCATCAGAGTAGAGAGATATATACATTGTTGCGAGACTGCACATGCTGCTAGGTGACAAGTAGGTGTGTCACCTACTTGGTTAAATGAGAGCCCAAAAAGAGGCAATTTCGGGTCGGCAAAAGAGACCATTTAAAGGCTTATCTCCTGAAATATAACTCTTATTATATCTCACAAATAACCAGAACTAAACCTCTGCAAACTTCCTCTCTAAAACTACCCACAAACCCAAATTGATTTTTTTCTTCCTTTCAAGTTCTAATTGGGGGGTAAAACCTAGAGTTTGAAGAACCAAGATAATGGCTGAGTTATCCAACAAATAAGGTAAGTTTACTGCTCTCTTTCATCCACTTTTTCTTCTATAAATTCATGGTAATTCATTCTATACTTGTAAGAACTCACGGCACGGTGATCAGAAGCCGTGAGTTCGAGTTATTCACTTGTAGCAGACTGTTTTGCGAACTGTTTTGTGTTGCTGTTGGGCTGCGTGTTTTACTACTGTTTTGTGGATTTTTTAAGGAGTAAGGGTATGGATAAACACCATATATATATTTAGGGTGGTCTGGTCGTTCGTCGTAACATTTTCGGGTCGTTTGACACTACTACGGTGGTCGTTTTGTGTATGAAGAGATTGCGGTGTGTTGGGATGTATGGTGATTGTTTTGACTTGTGTGAAGTAATATATATAGGGGAGGTGCTGTCCGTTTCATCGTAAAATATGTTGTGGTCAATACATAATAGTTACGATGCTTAAACGATAATGATAGTGTCGTTTTTCTTATTGTAGATTAAGGAGTCGTGACATTTGCATAGCTTGAGGTTGGGCAGTATATATACAAGGTATGTGAGGCTATCCCTTTCCTTCTTTTGCACGACTCCAATTGTACATAATGCAATGAAAGAGCTTCCAAAGATACTCTACTCTTAGAAGCTAGCAGTACTTACATTATTTCCCTTCTTATGGAACAATTGATGTTGAGGTTGCTTCTCTTATTCTTATGTTATCAATGTTGTTGGTACTTCTGATTCTTATAAGATTCTTGATGAAGAGTTAGTCCTAATAACGTGTACGGAGAATATCGACCTTACGTCACTCCGAAAGGTTCAGAATATGATTCCATTGAGTCCTACATGCATTACATATATATATATTTCTATTTTTTTTACTCTACCGAGCCACGCTATAGTCGGTCGGGTACGGAACCTATTGTGCAACCACTGATCAGTTGGGTTTTACCGAGCTCCACGTGGCCGGGTACGTTTTACCGAGCCTATTATAGCCGGGTACGATATGATGATGATGTGTCCCACAGAGGCGTATGTGTATGTATGTATCACACATTTCATGTCATAACCTTCAGAGGTACCCAGATGTTAGAGGTTGTATATACTTTATCCTCGTTTACATTACTGTTCTTACTTATGCTTTCATGCCTTACATACTCAGTACTTTATTCGTATTGATGTCCTTTTTATTTATGGACGCTGCATGTCGTGCTGAAGGTCTTGATAGACAGGTAGACGCAGCTCCACCACCACAATAGGCTTTCCAAATTAGCGGTTATTGGCGAGATCCCTTCTCCGGACTTGCTGTGGTATTGGTATGCATTTTTGTTATAGATATTATGGGCATGTCGGGGCCCTATTCCGGAAATTTTGCAGCACTTATGCTCCTTTAGAGGCTCATAGACAGGTCTCCATTCATGTATAGTTTAGTATGCCTCGTTGACTGATTTTTGTTGTATAGTCTTTCATGGCAGCATGGTAGCTCGTACCTTATATGTAGTTTCCTGGCAGTCTTGTCAGCTCATGTTATATATGTTCATGCTATTATCTTTCATTGTTGATTGTTCATGATCCATATCTAACAATTATATTGATCTCATCGGACCTTAAAGATAATAAGGAAGGTTAGATAAAATGTACGTTAGTGCTCGACAAGTATGGCCCGGGTGCTAGTCATGATCCTCCAGTTTGGATCGTGACAGTGATCCTACCATAGCTTCACGTTAGCATACACAGCCTCACATTCGCATAGAGAAAAAACCTCCCCAGCCCAGATTACTCTTCGCGATCGCGGGGGTATCTTCACGATTGCGAAGAAGAACACACCAGATATCACCAGTAGCCCAAAACTAGCAAATTCTTCTAAGTACAAATGGTCTGTAGCCTATCCGAAACTCAACCAAGCACCCGGGCTCAAACCAAACATGCACACAAGTGTTCTAACATCATATGAAATTTCTCGCGTGACCAAAACATAAGAATAACATCTAGAACCACGAATCAGACGCCAACGAATGAAATTTTTCAAAGAAACTTAGGAACTTTCAATTGACGTCCGAATCATGTCAAATCAACTTCTTTTTGCACCAAATTTTACAAACAAGTCATAAATACTAAATTGAACCTATACTAAGTTCCAGAACCGAAATCCAAACCCGGTAGCAACAAAAGTCAACCTACGGTCAAACTTAGAAATTCTTTTAGCCTTCAAATTACTAGTTTTCAACAAATTACGTTAAATCAAGTTAGGGACTTCCGAATTTGATTCCGGGCATACCCCCGAGTCCCAATTCACAATACGGACCCACCGAGATCGTCAAAATACTAATTCAGATCTTTTCACATAAAATGTTGACCGTAGTCAACTCAAATAATTTTAAGGCATGATTTCACATTTTCATCAATTTTCTCATAAAAACTTTCTGGTAAAAGGACACAGACTAAGCATGCAAATCGAGAAAGGTTAAGCGGATCTATTCAAGGTCTCGAAACACATAAATAAAGAATTACCTATTGGGTCATCATATTCTCCACCTCCAAAACAAACATTCATCCTCGAATGGACATGGAAAGGTACCTGGACTAGTGAAATGGTGTAAATATCTACTTCGCATGTCCGACTCGGATTCTCACGTGGTTTCCTCGATCGGCTGACCTCTCCACTAAACTCGAACTGAAGAATAACTCTTAGACCTCAACTGCCGTACCTACTAGGCTAGAATAGCCACCGACTCCTCCTCTTAAGTCAAATCCTTGTTCAATTAGACTGAGCTGAAATCTAACACATAGAACGGATCACCGTGGTACTTTCGGAGCATAGACACATGGAACACCAGATGGGATGCTAATAAACTAGGTGGCCATGATAGCCCGTAGGCCACCTCACCCACTCTCTCCAGAATCTCAAAGGGTCCGATATACCTAGGGCTCAACTTGCCCTTCTTTACGAACCTCATCACACCCTTCATGGGTGAAACCCGGAGCAATACACTCTCTCCAACCATGAATTCATCATCATGAACTCTACAATCGACATAACTCTTTTTCTTAGACTGAGCGGTGCGAAGTCGATCCTAAATATCTTTACCTTATGCAAGGCATCCTGTACCAAATCGATATCCAACAAACGAGCCTCTCCGGGCTCCAACAATCTAATTGGCGAACGGTACCGCCTCCCATAAATGCCTCATTAGGAGCCATCTGAATGCTCGACTAGTAGTTGTTGCTGTAGGCAAACTTCACAAGAAGAAAGAACTGATCCCAAGAACCCCCGAAATCTATAACGCAATCACGAAACATATCCTCTAATATCTGAATAATGCGCTTTGACTGTCCGTTCGTCTGGGGGTGAAATGATGTGCTCAACTCAACATGCGTAACTCATGTTGTACGACCCTCCAGATGTGTGAGGTGAACTGCGTACCTTGATCATAAATTATAGACATTGGCACACAATGAAGACGGATGATCTTGCTGATGTAGATCTCAGCTAACCACTCTGAAGAATAGGTAATTGCCACTGGAATGAAATTTGTCGACTTGGTCAACCTATCTATCAAACTTTTTTTGAGTCCGTGAATGTCACGACCTGAATTACCCTCCGAACAGTCTCGTGACGGAACCTTGTCTCTACGACTAGGTAAGCCTAAAATTTGCGGAAAATAAGACAAAAAAAATAATAAAAACAGTAACGAAGAAGCAATACTATAAATTCTTGCCGCTCGGCATTTACAACTTTTACTTTCCCAAAACCCGGAACGTCACAAAGTCACAAACTATGAACTACTGTAGCTCTATACAAAGGAATAAGGAAAATGTATCTATATATCTCCTATACCTATACTGTAATGGAAGGGGACTCATGAGATTCTGTGGACGCGGCAGAATTACCTCGCGGTCTCCTGAACAACTACTAGGGTACTCCTAGCCACAGTGCTGTGTGCTGGTACCTAGATCTGCACATGGGAAAAACATGCGCAAGAAAGGGCGTGAGTACTCCACATTCGGTACTCAGTAAGTGCCAAGCCTAACCCTAGTCAAGTAGTGACGAGGTCAGGTTGAGGCTCTACTGAGTTTTAAAACAAGTTAGTTATAAATTTAAACAGTGAATTATAAATAAGAAATGATAAACAGGATTAATGGAAACTGGAAGAATTAATAACATAAAGAGAGACCTCGGCTCAGCACAACATATATATCAACAGTAAATATGCAATGCAGTACAAAGGGAAAGCTCTTGGATCTCAGTCCGTAGTCCCAACTTAAATATGCTATGCAGTACAGGGGGAAAGCTCCCGGATCTCGGTCCGTAGTCCCAATTTAAATATATGCAATGCAGTACAAGGGGAAAGCTCCCCGATCTCGGTCCGTAGTCCCAATTTAAATATGCAATGCAGTATAGGGGGAAAGCTCCCGGATCTCGGTCCGTAGTCCCAATTTAAATATGCAATGCTGTACAGGGGGAAAGCTCCCGGATCTCGGTCCGTAGTCCCAACTTAAATATGCAATGCAGAAGTATGTCCGATACGGCTTAATAGTTCAGGAAAAACAACAGGCAAGAATAAAGTAAAACTACCTAAGCATGGTGCAACTAGTAGAAAATAAGAGGAAATCAAGTAAGGACAGGTAGGCATGCTTATTCTTAAGCTAACTACTCATTTAAGACAAGAAAAAGTAATATAGGAATAAAAATGAGTGATTCCATGGAAGGAAAAGCGGAATTTTAGCAACAATGACCCGTGTACGCACTCGTCACCTCACGTACACGGCGTCCACGTAACAAAATCAGTATAAAAATGCCTAAGGGGAAGTCCCAACACAGAGTTAGGCAAGCCACTTAACTTGACTGCGCTAATCAACTAAATACCACGCTCTTGCCACGAGTATCCAACTCCGGGTGGCCCAAATCTAGTCAATTCGATTGCATAGTGTAAATATCATTTCAAGGAAAAAAAATAACTAATAAGTTCGAAGCTAATACACGAAATTAGGAAATTCGCCCAAAAAGTCTCTGGGGCCCACGTCTCGGAAACGGATAAAAATAAAAAATTCCGAATACCCATTCACTCACGAACTCACTCGAACAAGAATCATCAAAATCCGACGTCTAAATCTCCCTAAATCCTCAGATTTCTACTTGGGGAATATTCATCCCAATTTCATGGTTTTTCATCCAAATTCATTGATTATAATGAGGAAATTGATAGAGATTAATGGTATATAAGTGAATTAAGGTTAAGAAATGTTACCTATGAATCTCCTCTTCGAAACCCACTGAAAATTTCCAAAGCCGAGCTCTAAATCATTTTTGGAGTTATGAATTTCAAACCCTTGGAATTTTGTATAAGCAACCCAGGGATACCGCACTTGCGACTGTTAGACCGCACCTGCGGAAAATCCATCGCAGGTGCGGAAAGTCACTTAATAGGGCTGGGGCCGCACCTGCGGCCACTTGGCCGCATATGCGGTCCCGCACCTGCGGAACGCAAACCGCACTTGAGACCACTAGCAGCCCTTGCCTAAATTGCGCATCTGCGAGCCCCAACTCTGCACCTGCGTGTCCACACCTGCGGTTCCCCATCCGCAGGTGCAGAACACCAGAACCAACAATGGTTCAGCTATGTTCCAAGTTCCAAAATCACGTGTCGAGCCTCCAAAACACCCCCAAGACCCCCGGGACCTCAACCAAACTTACCAACCACTCCTAATAATTCATTCAAACTTAGTCGAGCCTTCAAAACACATATCATAACATCAAAGTCATCAATTATGCATGGATTCAAGCCTAAGAACTTATGAAATTTCCATAATTCACATCCGATGCCGAAATACGTCAAAACTCATCCGAATGAACTCAAAAATTTTGTACACAGGTCATAAATGACATTACAGACCTGTTGTCTCTTTCGGAATTCCATTTCGAGTTCGATATCAATATTTCACCTATCGGCCGAAATCGCCGAAATTCTATCTTTTGCCAATTCAGGCCTAAATCTACAACCGACCTCGAAAACACATTTCAAACACGCTTCTAACCCCGAAATCACCCAACGGAGCTAATGGAGTCGACGGAGTTCCATTCCGGATCCGTCTTCATACAACTCTAGCTACTGCTTGATTTCAAAGGCTAAAATATCCACATTTAAGGACTATGTGTCCAAAATCACTTTGAATTTTACCACTCAATACTCTGACAAGTTTCAATAACATAAACAGACATGGGGGAAGCAGTTATTAGGGATCGGGGCGCTAACTCTCAAAACGACCTACCGGGTCGTTACAGTGAAAGTCCAACAATAAAATCCATAGGGATACGCTCCCACTTTCATTGAATTGTGTTCCCGAAACTAATGAAATTGTGCGAAATTGCAGGAATGCTGGAAATTGGTCTTCCGAGATGAAATTCGACTAAAAAAGGAGTAGTTCGGAGCATAAGGTAATAAAGGGCGTAGAAGCACAAATGTGAGGTCCGCGGAAGGAATTCTACAGCCGGAGAAGAAATTGTGGACCGGAGAATTCCAACTGCGGCCACAAACTAAGAGGAATAATTTAGCAGAAATGTGCGCAAAGTGCAGACTGCACATGAATTGTGAGTCCGCAAAGCTGGGCTAAGAGTCAAAGATAAGAGAGAATTTAAGAATATCAAGTCCTAGAGATTCTATAAATTGCGGACCACATAAGAATTGTGCGGTCGTAGAAGAGTTGCCTTGCGTCCGCAGTCTTAATTGTGCGGACCGTAGACTCACGACCGCAGTTCAGATATGTGTGGCTGCACAACCCTAGTTCCTACCAGATGAAGAAATTTGCGGACCGCACATGGAATTGTGTGGCTGCAGAACCTCCCGAGGGGAATTTTTGTCTGAGATTTTTAGCCTTGTATATATAGACGTGTTTCATAAAATTAGGCCAAGTTTGAACCTCTAAAGTTGTTGTAGCCGTTTTTCTTTACTACTTTAGGAAGTTTTACATTTCTTTGGTGTATTTACATTAGATTTAATCATTTTAATCTTCCATTATGAGTTTAATTAGTTTTTCTTCATTATTTTCTTCACACTCCATAATGAGTAGCTAGACTTTTACTAGGGTTGTGACCCAACCCTAGTGTGTAAACCTTATGGGTATCTAATTTAGTGCTTGTTTATGATTAGTTGTTGATTATTTAGCTTAGTTCATGCTTTAATTGTAGAATTATTGGTTACAAATATTAATTCATGCCTGTTTGACTTAGTCTCTACTTAAGAAAGAGGGACCTACTCTAGGATAACTTAGCTAACAAGAAATTGGGTCAATTAAGATATTGATTAACCCAATTTAAGGGTTCAACCTAGAGATAGTAATAACCCGACTTGAACTCTTATCAACTCTTTTGGGTGACACCCATTTGGTCTTGAGAAAGCCAAATTGGGCAAAACAATTCTCTAACTAAGAGGTATTGAGTGAGTAATTTAGGGTTGAGAGCTATAATACACCTTAATCAACAAAACAAGCATTAAAGTCTTTATCTCATTAGGCAAACATCTAGGTCATGGTCATAGCCCTAGGCCTTTTATCCATTTGGGAGAACTTTAAAAACAATTATCTCTAGTCTAGTTTCTTTATCTTGCAATCATTAGATTAACAGTAGAAATAGAAAACAAAATTCTTGTTGTGGAAGTGCAATCTAGATAATCCAATTGATCATTTGAATATACCCCTAACTCCCATCCTAGCTCCCTATGGATTCGACCCCGACTCTTAGTTGGGTTTCTATTATTGCATAAGACTGTTTCATATCTCTTTGAGGTGTGCTTTGGACGTACCCAACCCTAGTGTGTAAACCTTATGGGGATCTAATTTAGTGTTTGTTAATGACTGTGTGTTGATATTTAGCTTAGTTCATGCTTTAATTGTATAATTAGTGGTTGCAAACATTAATTCATGCCTATTTGACTTAGTCTCTATTTGAGAAAGATGGACCTAGTCTAGGATAGCTTAGCTAATAAGAAATTGGGTCAACTGAAAGATTGATTAACCTAATTAAAGGGTTCAACCTAGAGATAGTAATGACCTGACTTGAGCTCTTATCAACTGTTTTGGGTGATACCTATTTGGTCTTGAGAAAGCCAAATTGGGCAAAACCATTCTCTGACCGAGAGGTAATGAGTGGGTAATTTAGAGTTGAGAGATATAATACACCCCAATCAATAAAACAAGCATTAAAGTCTTTATCCTATTAGGCAAACACCTAGGTCATGGTCATAGCCCTAGGCCTTTTACCCAATTGGATAAAATATTAAAAACAATTATCTCTAGTCTACTTTCGTTATCTTGCAATCATTAGATAAATATTAGATATAGAAAGAAAATCCTTGTTATGGAAGAGAAATCTAGATAATCCAATTCTCATTTGAAGTATATACCCCTAAATCACATCCTAGATCCCTATGGATTCGACCCCTACTCTTAGTTGGGTTTCTACTATTGCATACGACCGTTTCATATCTCTTTGAGGTGTGCTTTGGACGTGATCAATTTTTGGTGCCATTTCCGGAGACTTAAAAATGATGTTAGAAATATATTTGGGTATGTTTTTGGAATATCTTCTTTTCCTTCCATGTTACTAACTTGTTTGAGACATCGTAGTTACAATCATGGAAAACAATGAGCTCGGAAATATTGCTTTGGGGGATGTGGACGTCGAGGATGATCAAGTTGATGAGGTTCTTCTTGAACCTCAAGCCAATAGAACAGGTCGAGTGCCTCATGAAAATGTCCCTGCTCTACCCCTACCTCCACCACGAGCGGCTTCAAACCAGGTGTTACATAATGCAGGGTATGCTGGTGCAATAGTCCCTCCCCGTATTAGGGTGGGCAACTTTCAAATCACCAATGTTATGCTAACTTTGCTATAGCAACGAGGTTTCTTCATCGGTGCTCCAAGTCAAAATGTATACAAACATTTGGGGTTTGTGGACACTTGTTGGGGGAGCAAACAAAAAAATGTATCCGAGGATGCATTGAGGCTAAGGCTTTTTTCCTTCTCTCTACGTGGTAAAGCTTTAGATTGGTTGGAACGCTTACTGAACCATTCCATTCACACTTGGGATGAGTTGGAGGAAAGTTTTATTTCTATGTTCTTTCCTCCGGGGCACATGGCTACACTTCGGGATGAGATTTTGGTATTCAATCAAGAGCCTAATGAACCACTACATGAGATATGGTAATGCTATAGAACTATGGTTAAAGAATGTCCCAACAATAATATGACGGAGAATATGATTCAACAAACTTTCTATCGTGGGATTAGCACATCTAACCAATGTGTAGTGAATCAACTTTCTGGTGGAAACTTCATGACTACGCCTTATGCAGAGGCATGTGAGATCTTAGATGAAATGGCATAAACATCATCTGCGTGGCAATCCCGGGCTAATGTTTCACAAGGTGATTCGAACGTGATCCACCTTCACAAAGAGTTGCATGACCAAGGGAAAGCCATTGCCGAATTGACTACCACCATGAATCAATTAGCAAAGGCTTAACATTAAATAGTGCAAAATCCTAAGAAATTTAATGCCATGGAGGGAGTGAACATGATGGTGAACAAAACAAGGACCATGGGTCTGGCAGTGCAACATCGAGTGGAGAAGTATGTGCAAGAGGATAGTGGTTTTGATCAAGATTATTCGTACAATGAACAATAAGAGGAGGTTCAATATGTGAACAACTTTCAAGAGCAATGAAAAAACTTCCAAGGCCCGAACCCACAACAATGACGACCTCATAACAATCAAGGCAATTGGAATTCTAACAACCAAGGATATTAGAGTGGTGTCAACAATCACGGGAATTGGAATAACAACAACAATCAAGGAAATTTAAGTGGAAATAATAAAGGGAATTGGGGGGTGGGGGAGGTGGGTAAGAATCAAGGCAGATAGAACAATAATCAAGGAAATCAGGGGTCGGGTTTTTAGAGGCCCCCATGTGTCAACAACCAAGCAACCCAACTCCTTATCCTTCCCATGGTCCAAGTTCTTCAAACAATGAGATGGGTCATATTGAGAACATGTTCAAGAAAATTATGGAAAAGAATGCTGATTATAATGCCCAACTTCCCTCACACAACACATCGATTCACAATTTAGAAGTTTAAATGGGGAAAATCTCTCAAGCTCTAAATTCTTGTCCTAAGGGGGCACTACCAAGTGACATGGTGCTAAACCCAAAGGGTGGAAACAACACAGGGCATGTCGTGGTCGTTACTACAAGAAGTGGAAGAGGTGGGAATGCACCCACCTCAAGTCAAAAGAAACTTGTGGATGATGAGCAAGTGGTGCAAGAAGAAAAAGGTCCCGAGCAATAAGGTGCAACCTAATGATGAATTCCGGATTTATATTGATGATAGTGTGGAAGAGATTCAAGAGGAAGTGAACTTATCTAGGGATCACATTATTGACATACCGGATCCGCGTAGAAAAGGCTAAGGCACCATTGCCTAAGCCTCCACCTCCATACCCTCAAATACTTGCCAAACAAAATGGCGAGAATCAATTCAAAAAGTTCATTCAAATGATGAAGACACTCTCAATAAATGTGCCATTAGTTGGATCTTTGGAACAAATGCCCGGGTATGCAAAGTTTATGAAGGATATCGTGATGAAGAAGCGGTCAATGAATTTTGAAAATATCAAAGTCACTCATCAAGTGAGTGCAATTGTGCATTCAATGGCTCCTAAGTTAGAGGATCCCGGTGATTTCATGATTCTTTGTACAATTGGAAGTGCCAAGTTTGCTAAAGCTATTTGTGATCTTGGGGAAAGTATCAATTTGATGCCATATTCAGTTTTCAAGACCTTGGGAATTGGGAAAACCAAGACCCGCCTCTATGAGATTGCAAATGGCCGATTGTACTATGAAGATACCTTTGGGAGTGAGTGAAGATGTCTTGGTTCGTGTTGATAATTTATTCTTCCGGTGGATTTTGTCATTCTAGATTGTGAAGTTGATTATGAGATGCTGATTATTCTTGGAAAACCTTTCCTTGCTACAAGGGAGGTTCTTTGTGATGTTGAAGCCGGAGAACTCACCTTTCGGGTGGGTGATGAACAAGTGGTTTTCCATGTGTGTAAGTCCATGCGGCAACCAAATAGAAACGATGTGTGCTCTTTTGTGGACTTGATGACCGATGTTATTGTTGATGATACGAGTGCCACAATCAATGTTGGTCATATGTTGGAGGCCATATTGCTCAACTTTGATGATGACGAGATTTATGGCTTCATGGAATGTGTGAACTCTTTGCAAGGAATTGGGTCGTATAATTGTGCACCTCGAAAATTATCTTTGGATATGGAAAATAGGACAACTCCTCCTACAAAGCCTTCCATTGGCAAGATGTGAATAAACATATTTGGTCCTCAATTTGGAGAAATGTCATTTCATGGTCGACGAAGGGCATTGTCCTTGGCAACAAAATCTCAAAGAATGGAATTGTAGTTGACAAGGTAAAGATTGAGGTTATTTCTAAACTTCCACCTCCATCTTTGGTGAAGGGTGTGCCAAGTTTCTTAGGCCAAGCGGGGATTTACCGGCATTTCATCAAAGATGTCTCTAAGGTGGTGAACCCGTTGTGTAAGATTCTTGAGAAGGATGCTAAGTTCAACTTCGATGATGATTGCATGCGAGCTTTTGAATTGTTAAAGTTTAAGTTGACAACTACTCCCATCATCACCGCTCCAAATTGGAGTTTCCTTTTTGAACTCATGTGTGATGCAAGTGACATAGTGGTTGGGGCTGTTTTGGGAAAATGCATCAACACAATTTTTCACCCGGTTTACTATGCTAGTAAGACCATGAATACTGCCCAAGTCAACTACATCGTTATGGAGAAAGAGCTCTTTTCCATTTTGTTTGCATTTGAGAAGTTCCGCATGTACTTGATGGGTACAAAGGTCATTATCCACACGAATCATGCAGCACTTCATTATCTTATGAGAAAGAAAGATTCCAAATCTCGGTTTATGATATGTATGCTTTTGTTGAAATAGTTTGATATTGACATCCAAGTTAGAAAAGGGAGTGAAAGCAAAGTGGCAGACCAATTGTCTCATTTGGAGGAGGAGGGGAGGCTGCATGTTGGCCTGGAAATCTTGGGTATTTCAATGAAAGAGGTGCCATGGTTCACGAATCTAGAAATTTCCTTGTGTGTGGAATCATCCCGAATGAGTTCTCTTCAAGCCAAATGAAGAAACTCAAACGGGATTGTCCAGATTATTATTGGGGTGAACCATACCTTTTTTCGGATTTATACGGATGGGTGATTAGAAGATGTGTACCGGAAGAAGATAAAGGTGAAATTATTGGGTCTTGTCATTCTTCGCCATATGGTGGTCATCATGGTAGAGCAAGAACGGCAGCCAAAGTGCTAAGTTGCGGTTTCCATTGGACCACTCTTTACAAGGATACAAGTGAGCTAGTGAAAAAGATGCGATGAATGTCAATTGGCTGGTGGAATATCATAGTAAAATGAAATGCCTCTCACTACCATTTTTGAGATTGATATTTTTGATGCGTGGGGTATTGACTTTATGGATCCTTTTGTGAGTTCTTGTGGAAACACCTACATCTTGGTCGCAGTTGATTATGTGTCCAAATGGGTTGAGGCCATTTATCTATGATCGATTCCAACCCTACACCACTATAAAGTAGCGAGGAGTGGTCGATGCAGTTTTACCCGAAATTACGGGATCGATTTCCACAGGGAGTTAATATTGGTTGGGAGTTGGGTTTCTAACTCATCTAGCTGTGTGTGTTGTTTCTAATTGCACTTCTAACCATGGTTGGGTTTTGTTTCTATTCTAATTTTAATGCTATTGATTGCTGAAAGTAATCTAAGAACAATATTTTTAGAAGAGATTTCCAAATGATAAAAAGCACTAGGGGAGTGACTTCCGCCTAGGTGAGTATCTAATAGGGTCGAGAATCTAGGTCTAGCTTGTTATGATTGGGGTCATGATATAATCTTCACACTTAATTACTCACTCTATACCTCTCGGTAGTTTGAGTGACTTTGCCCGATTTGGCTTCCTCAATCACAAATAGATGTTCATGCAATGCAAGTGAAATCGGCTCAAGTCGGGTATTACTATCTCTAGACTTAACCCTTTAATTGGAGCTATCAATCTCTTGAATTCACCCCAATTCCGTGTTAGCCTATTTTACCTAGACTTGGGCCTTCTTTCTCAAGAAGAGACTAAGTCAAAAAGGCATGAATAAGTGTTTGCAACCACCAATTTTACAATTAAAGCATGAAATAAGTTAAACATCACTAACCCATAAACAATTAAGCCCACACTAGAGTTGGGTCACAACCCTAGCTATGGGGTCTAACTGCTCATAATGATGGTAGAAATAAAAGATGAAGATGTAATATAAGCCATAAAAGTCAATTACAAGAAGAAAATCTAAAGATGTAAGCTAAATCTACTCTAAAATTACTCAAAGTGGTAAAATACGGCTGTTCACGAGCTCCCTAATACACAACTTGACCTAAAAATATGAAACAGATCTATTTATACACAGCTCAAATTATTGGACAAAAATGCTCCTACGGAGGTTCTGCTGACTGCATAAAAATGGGCACCTCGGCGTTTGGACTTTCGCGGCCACGCAAAAACGAGCGCGGACCGCATTTCTTCAAATTTGGACTTGGACTGGTCTATGTTTCGCGGACAGTGTAAAGTCTACCGCGTTCGTGTGATCTTCATTCCGAACGTGTATTTTGTTTGCGGACCGCGTTCCTCAGTTAGGCCTTACTTGCAAACTCTCTGATCCTCCTATCTCGCTCCCAACGGAATTTCACTCGCGGCCGCACCACTGGTTTCGTAGTCGCGCTTTTGTAGCTCGATCAACGGTTTACTTTGAGCCCACATCAATCTCTCTGGACTTCACTCTCGCTAGCCGCGTATTTGTGGTCGCCTCAGAGGGGGTGATTACGCGGCCGCGTAATATCATCGTTGTCCGTGCTCCAGTTCCATTCTTTGTGCTTGTGCAAGTTTGACTCCTTTATGAGTTCATTTTGGCTTCTTTGTTGACCAAGACCTGCAAGTAAGCACCTTAAGTTAGTTTTGTGGAATACCTTAAGCATTTTTGACCCAAAACCTAAGCAAAAGAGAGCAAATAGTAGGCTAAAATCCCTAGTTATCAACTCTCCCAATCTTAAGCTTTTGATTTTCCTCAAGCAAACAAGGTAATTCTCACCTCCACAAAAAAAAGAAGTAAAATTTCAGTTGTCCTAAGGTAACTTCATCAAGCTTCAATTGGAACTAACAATTACCCTCAACACAAATGCATTATTTACAACATTATTTTATGACTTTCTAAGTTTCATAGGTCTAATGTGACACAAGAGCTTCAAGTGTGACTCAATTCATCAAAGAAACACGCTCTCTCACGTAGTTCATTGTGGGTTCCAGTCTCCTTCTCCTATACTCTCCATGAGCTCATCTCACCTTATAGTATGTAACACTCAAAACCGGGATTGTCAATAAGTGCGCTCATCACTCTCAAAAGAATGCCACAACTTCGGCTCTAAGTACCATATGCTTGCCCCTCATGTAAATCACCACTAACGTAAGGTCACTCAACTTGAAATTCTATAGGGCTATAACGGAACGTAATGAAGGCTTTTGGATCAAGGTCGGATATAATGAACTATGCCGATATCATCTTTCTTTAAGCACTCCACTTTCTCAAATCGGCTTATACTTTCTTGACTCTTTGAGTCATTTTCTTCTTCTATGGGGGAACTAGAGAGACACATCGTCACTCTTTTCTTCTATATGACGCTCATTTTTCTCCTTTTCTCATCATTCCAAGCCTTTCAACATTGTTTTCTTGAATCCTTTCAACCTTTACTTATCTTTTTACATGTTTCCTTTTGGCTTTTCATCCTTTTCTTTGCCTTTCCTTTTCATCAATTCTTTTTTTTTGAACCTTTCATCAGTTTGAATTTCCTTGTCTCTCCTCCAAACTTATGTTTATGACTATCGTTCATCATGAATTCTAAGGAAAGATTGGGTGCCAAGAGAGGGTCATTATAGAACGGATGAAGGTTGGTAATTTTGTTATTGAATGAAAAAAGGCTTAGGCTTAAAGGGGCTGACTAAGGATACTATACTGGTAGGCTATGGAAGTTTTCAAATTAAAATAGGACCAAGGAGAGCCTATAATCACTTATCAAGTCGGGCTACACTTAGAATTTCACCTTGAAAAAACATTCGAGGCAAGTTCTAGATTTGTTGGCATGGCACTTGGACTTGCAATTCAAAACCTCACCCCTCAAGCTACTGGATTGTTAAAGAGAATAGAGTCGAGGGCCCACAACAACCCTAGCTAATGATTGAAACTCCCATATTGCCACATAAACCACTTGATGATAATTTTAGTCAACTCAAGATTCTAAAGGTCACAACTAGGGCTAATCTCGTCAACAACTTGTCTCTAACCATGAGGTCGAAGGTAAATGTGCTGGTGCCAAGTGAAGCTTACTTGAGTCACTTTTATTCATTACTACCATATATCAAAACAAATGGAAAAACAGACTCAATCCCTTAAGAAGGTTTCCACGCCATCCATCGTTGGGAAGATCCACCCGGTTCACACAAATTCCACTTTTGGAAGAACCGTGGCATTAAGAAAACCAAAGGCTTATTGATCACGAAAAAAAATGTAAACAGAAGCTATAAATTCAAAAAGAAGCTACTAAAGGAAGTAAGAAGCTAAGCTATTAAGAAAAATTACAAAAGAAGTTATAAAGTAAAAATACAGAAAGTAAAATAAATATGTACAATAGGGGATGGAAATGAATATACACAAAATGGGGATGAATATATACATGGAAAGGTAATTTCATGTACATACCAAAAGTAAAAAGTACGAAAATGAAAGTATGATAAATAGAAAATAAAAATAAGTAGTATCAAAGTTATTACAGACCAATCATCCAAATCATCATATCAAAACAAGGCCCCCCCCC
>ML389329.1:173652-206886 GCA_005239525.1 Nicotiana knightiana
CCCACCCCCGAATAAAAATTAGCATTGTCCTCAATGCTAAAAGAAAAAATAGAATAGGGGAAGGGTAGAGAGTAAATAAAACTCCCTATGAGGCCTCTATCTGCATGGGGTCACTAGTGGGGTCCTGTGGCTGGCTAGACTCGTCACCTCCCCCGGGGTCCTCCAGCTGAATCTCCAAGTCATCAGTCTGAGGAATCACCACTCTCCTCACCGACTCTTTGTCAGCCTCCTTCTCTGGTATCTGTGATGTCTATGCTACAGGGGCAGTCTCTCCCATAAAGAGATCTAGAGGAATGTCGCCAGCGGAAGTGAGCTTCGCCACCTCCTTATTCAACTCTTCTTGACACTTCTTCACTTTCCTCACCTGTTTGCCCAGCTCTTTGATTACTTTTTCATGCTTACTTAGAGACTTCAGAATCTTCTTGTAGTTGTCAAGAATACTCTTCAATGATTCCTCCACTGATGGAGGCATCTGGAGCTGTGCTGGAACTGCCTGAGCTGCTACAACACTGGACAAGGAAGATAGCTTTGATGTGGCTACCTCCATCCAGTTGTTGATGCCGACCAAAGTCTGATTCACCCTCAGTGCAGTCTGAGGGTAAGCTGATGAAGAAGGCACTGATGGAGGAATCGAAGTAGATGGCCCGGAGGGTGGATGTGGCATGTCAACAGATGACCCCTACGCTATGGATGGCTTGAACCAAGTGGCCACTACCCCGGGCTCTTCAAACTGGCCAGTGGAGGTGGTGTCTTTGCCCTTCGACTTTGGGTTGTCCGGACCCTGAAGGCTGTACCAGGAGAATGGACTCTTTGGCTTCGCTTTGGTGTCAAAGTCCTTTCCTTCTACTCCCTGGTCCTCCAGGAACATGGTGAGGAAGTTTGGGAAGGGATATGATCTTTCATCCTTGCCAATTGATCTGGTAATCACTTTGGCCATAATATTCCCCACATTGATCACGAACCCCGCCATGATAGCCCCTAAATAATCGCCCAGGAGACCTTCATATCACTGTCATGCGTAGTAGGGTCTATCCGGATGCATACAAAAGTAGACCACCCCTTCGCTTCGAAGCTCATAATGTTCCTGAAGATCAGGACACCAGGTGTCATCCAAGCTAGAGTAGTCCCAGGAATGACTATCACTGATACAAGCCAAGGGAGGGATAATTCATCCAAAGCCACCTTCTCCAGATAGAGTGACTCATCCTCATCATTGAACCCATCATAGTCATTTAAGGTCTTGCCATAAAACATGATCTTCTTGTTCCTGACCTTGGTCAAATATGTTCCCTTGTTTTATGTGGGCAACATTTGCATAGAATTCCTTGACCAAATACTCATTGGCCTCCGGTAGGTTGCTAGTGAAGAACTTCCACCTCACTCTGTCATTGAAGTTGTCGCGCCCCCCTTTTTTCATCTCCTTTCGGATTGGTCAGGGTTTTCAACATTATTGGGACAACTCGTTTCCTTTTGGGAAAGGGGTATAATGAGTTCGAAGAGTCACCACCTAACGAATTAAGGTGCGTTAGGGAACCTATTAAGGGTCATTCATAACACTAAATGCATAACCAGATATTGGGTAAGGGCTTGAAATTACTTCAAGGGGAAGGTGTTAGGCACCCCTCAAAGTCCACAACTGTGGGTCCCGGCCAAACAACTTTGTGAGTTCATTCAAGTAAGAAGTAAACAGTCTAAGCACACGCATATAAAAAAATAAAGGTTTTAACAGATTAGCAGTCCAAGCACACATATGTAAAGGATAAGGGAGGTCCTAAGTGTTTATCCTATAGGATCACATCTGTACAATGCCCGGTAATCACTCCTCAATGAGGGGCTACACATTGCATTAGAGTACAAGTCATCATATCCTTATCTACCCATTGTCCCACCCCTTAGCGGTTATTAAGCGAGTTTTGTTTAATGAGCTCTAAGCGTGCTGTTACTCATCCCTTCTTTGTGGTCCCAGAGGAGTTTAGGACCTCTAATATACTGGCAGTTCTAGACAAACCCCTATGGTTTTAAAAGGGAAAACTAGGCGACAAGGAAGAACAAGTAGGACTAGAACATAAGCGACAACAACATTTAAGAGGCTCAGATTCACCTCCACACATAATGCAAGTAAACAACACGTCGCAAAACACAGACAAAGGCAATTTTATTAGAAGAAAGGATCCTAAGACAGGATATCTAAGTGAACATTAATATGCAGAACATGCAACAATGTGTCATGATGCGATGGCAGGGTCATAATCGATTTGCCCACTGATTTTAAGACATGTAGGACTTTAAGTAGTAAACACAATTAACACACAATTTCCAGTTTATAGAGACTATTTACCTAAGGATTGCCTAGGCATGGGACTGTGCAATCACAATTACAAGAGTTGTTTAAAAAGTTTAGAAATTGTTCAACATGCTGATCTTGGTGACGAAGACTTAAAAAAGGGGAATTTGTACTAGTTTTTATTCAAAAGTATGCCAATTATATGAGAGACGATTTTTCTATACCTTTTCCGATCAATGACTTATTTTAATGGAACTAGGCATGTTCATATAAATTGAGGCAGGGTTCCTAGAACATGGTATCTAAATGCATACTGGCATGTCAGTTTATTAGAACAAGATTGTTAACATGTCAGCAGGATTTCTAAGTAAAAGACTTCTATTGAAGCATGGATTAGTGATATGCTGAAGCAATAAATGTGAAGCCCTAAGAACATGATATCTAATGCATGTTTAGCATGATTTGGATGCAAATGAACACATTGGTCCTAAGACATGGCTTCTAGTGCAGATTCCCAGAATATAGAGCCTAGGAACATGGTTTCTACCTAGATTTTACCCATAGTACTATACACTATCCTCCCTTTTCACTAGTCACCCCAATATCTATTTACAAATAATTATTACAGGCCAATGGATGAATGAATTACATAAATAAATAAAAGAGAAGAAGTTAAACTATAGGGAGCCTGAAGAAGGCCTAAATACGACCTAAAGATACCAGGCCTTCAGCAGTCTCAAATGCAAAGGATTTCAGAACCAATTCCATGTCCAGGTGTGTCAGAGTTCCCTTAGGACCTCAAGGATCCCGGGCAGTGCTCACACCTAGACTTTCATAACAGGGATGAAGTAAGTGCAATGTAGAATAGCCAGCCCCGGTGTGCTACAGTTCGGAGGAATCTCAAGGATCCCAAGGCAGTACACACACTAGAGGGGCAAAACCTATTGACCTAAGATTGAAGTGAGAGTGCTTGACAAAGTTTTGAAAGATTTTTAATGAGAAAATAGTGCAGAGATAACTCTAGGAGTGAAAAGATTTTCTTGAAAAAAATAGGAACTAGTTTAGTAGTACAACAGTTTGAGAAAAACATTGAAACACTTTTGAAATCAGAACACAAGTCAATTGTCCTTAGAACAAACATATTCAGGAATAATTAGCAGACAGATTCCAAACAGGGATAGGGGGTTGGGGAAACATAGAATACACATCAGTGTGTAGTGGAGCACATAAACAACAAGATGCATAAAATTCTCGAGGGTTTTTACAGAATTCATAGGTTAGTTATAAAGTAGGTGACTAAGGCATAGAGGAGGGATCATAGTAAAGCCATATTGAAAACACATGAACACTGGACAAGATCAAGAACACAACTATAACCAATTTAGAACCCTAAGAAACTAGGTGACTTAATATGATCTCTTCAGTGAAGAAGAATAGGCAGGGGTAAGTAGACATGCTGGACAAACAATCAAGTAGACAACTATATTTATACATGCTAATTACAGATTGAACAAACATGGTTTGGACATGCTAGTTATACATTGAACAAGACAAGGCCTTAAACATGCTAAGCAGGGAAGTAAACATGAAAACAAATTGGATTCATGGTCAATGGAATAGTGCAGGAATGCAACACATAGAGTTTGGTTTTCAAAGTTTAACTAGAGACATACCAGTTGAAGAAAAGAGTGCAAAATATAAAACATGTGTAGTTCCAATGTCTGGCCTTGGCTTTCAGCCGGCTAGACCAAGAGTTAACACAAGTAGCAGAGAAAGAAAAAAAAAGTTTGAGTGTGAGTCTGTGTGTGAACTAATGTTCGTGTCTTGAGAGATAAAATAAGAGAGTTTATATAGTAGTTTAAGAGTAGGAAAAACAAGGTAAAAGAAATCAGAAGCCAGCAATTAAGGAAATCACAGAATCCAATCACATAAGGAGTTCAGAACAGACTCCTTTAATTAAGGGCAAATGATTCAAACGGTAATAACAAGGATTCAATTAAGGCAAGAAGTTCAAATCAAACCAGACAAGGGAGTCACAATAAACTCCTTTAATTAAAGGCAATTGATGAAGCGATAATAGCATGGATTCAATTAAGGCAAGAATCCCAATCAAACCAAATAAGGGAGTTCAGAATAATCAGGGATCTAATTAAGGAAAAAATCCCAATCATACCATGTAAAGGAATCAGTAAGAATCCATAGTTATACATGCAATTAAATAAGGCAAGAATGAATAATTAAGGTCGTAAACAAGGAAACAAACAAGAATTATGCATATGAATTTTAACAAAATGAATCAGTCAATCAAAATTTCACACTAACCCTGATTTTTGGGAAGAAAGATATCAACTTCCACAAATAGAGAATGAGCTAAGTAAAACTTCAGAAACACATAGAAATTAGTCCAGAAAATTGATTCAGAAACCCTAACAGATATTAATTAGGGAAAACACCACAGAATAATGGATTCGACAACGAAAAAATGTTTAAGTCCAAGAAATAGAGCAAAGTAACACAGAAAGTACCCAGAATCGAAGAAGAGGTCAGAAAAATCATAGTATCGCACAAAATCGACTAGGGTTTGGATGCTTTGGCAAAAATCAATCCAGAGGACAAAAATAAGTAATCAAACACTTTAGGAGTCGAAAAAACCTTTGAAAAAAAATAACTGGGATAAATCCTAGTTTTAGGGAAAAGCGAGAATAATCGGTTAAAACCAGATATTTTCAGGGAAGACATGTAAGAGTGCTCGATTCATCTCAGATCTATACGGATATGAGAAGGATCGAAGTTAATGGACTAGGGTTTTTCAGAAAAGTAACAGAGATGAGAACATAGGTTTAGAAACCATAGATTTGTAACAAAATAAAGAGTAACCTCTTACTCAAAGTCGTCAAATGGCCTGAGACAGGCTAGAAATCAAAAGGTGCAAACAAGAACTGCTTGGGTTCCTTGAGATCCTCTCAAGGATCTAAGAAACAGATGGACCATAGCAGATAGGAGGCCAGGACTGGCCGGAGGAGCCATAGGAGCTTCATAAGGTGAAGGTTTACACCGGTGACAGCATTTTAGAACTAGGGTTCAGTCGAGAGAGTTGAGAGAAGAGGGAAGGGGTGACGACGCGTGAGAGGAGTGAAATGAGAGGGTTTGGGGGGGGGGGGCCGTTTAGGTTAATTAAGGAAAGGTTCAATNGATCAAGATGATCAACGGTCAGGATTGGATGGGGTATTGGGTCGGGAAGGTTAATGTTTGGGCCTGGGGGTTTTGGGCTAGTTTATAAGGTATTTTGTTCTGGTTATATAGGCTGCAATTAAAATAATAATAGGCTATTTGTTAAATACCCAAAAATAAATAAATTAAAATAATTTGTAAACTAATTACTAATTATAAAAATGAATTTCATGTATTGAAATGTTTTAAAAAATGGTTATTTGGTATTTGAAATACAAAAGACTAATTTCTGGTAAAAATAATACAAAATTGTATGCATGGGCTATAATTGCAAAGTTATTACAATTGTATCTAAAAGGTGCCAAATTGGCTATTTATAGAATAATTTGGGCTTAATAGGACCGTAACAGTAATATTAAATCAAGAAAATGTTTTGACATCATTTCTGATGCAATTTTGTAATTTTTTATTGGAATAAAATACTGAGCAAATTAATAAAATAAGTAGAAAATTGTGGAAAAATACCAATTGATGCTAATGCATAATTTTGAAATAATTTTTGGAAAAATTGGGTATCAACAACTGCCCCTCTTTACCCGGAAAGGATGAAAGAGTTGTCGGGTAAAGATATGATGGCCAATTTTGACCGAGCGAAACAATTAGAGAGATTTGGGCTGCACCCTGTCTCCTGAGCTGCCTACATATCCCTGGTTTTGCAAGAATCAGGCCATGTGTAGTTCTGGATTCATTGTCGAGATATACCGGTGAAGTCACTGCAAGAACGGACGCAATATCTAGGGGTAGGCGAATGAATGGTTCACGAGAGAGGTAAGGTTTGATACAGTTGAGGAAACTGGAGCGGGATCGTTCCTGCTGGGATAGCAGTTGCTTGCCGGGTCACCTGCAAATAGAGATAATACGAGCATATATTTGTGCAACAATTTTAACATGATGCAGATTCCCGTCGGACAATGAGAGTTGTCTTCGGATGGTTGAGGAAAACATCCTTGGACCATGACGTCCTGGACCATGAGGTTATTAATGAGATTCGCAGGCCATGAAGTGTTCTCGGGCCATGAAGATGGTGCCTCCGAACTATGATGCCTTTGAATAATGAGGATTATGCCTTTAGACTATGGCGCCTTTGGACAGGTTGGCGATATTTCAGCCCATGAGATGCAATAATATGATGTCAACAAGACAAAGCTTAGTCTTGTGAAGCGGAGGGCAGAGCTTAGCCTGAAATAAGAGAAAAGTAGATAATGTTGGAGAGAAAGCTCTTAGTCTCGATGAAAGAATGTAAATTGGAGGTAGAGTTTAGCCTCATACAGATGGAGACAGAGCTTAGTCTCATACAAAGGGAGGCAGAGATTAGCCTTATGCAGATGTGGAGGCAGATCTTAGCCTTGTGCAGGATGGAGACAGAGCTTAGTCTCATGCAAAGGAAGGCAGAGATTAGCCTTATGCAAGGTGAAGGCATATATTAACCTTATGCAAGGTGAAGGCAGAGATTAGCCTTATGCAAGGTGAAGGCAGAGATTAGCCTTATGCAAGGTGAAGGTAGAGATTAGCCTTATGCAAGGTGAAGGCAGAGATTAGCCTTATGCAAGGTGAAGGCAGAGATTAGCCTTATGCAAGGTGAAGGCAGAGATTAGCCTTATGCAAGGTGAAGGCAGAGATTAGCCTTATGCAAAGTGACGGCAGAGATTAGCCTAATGCAAGGTGCAGGCAGAGATTAGCCTTATAGAGATATTAGCTTAGTCTCATGCAAAGGAAAGTAGATATTAGCCTTATGCAAGGTAAAGGTAGAGATTAACCTTATGCAAGGTGAAGGCATAGATTAGCCTTATGCAAGGTGAAGGTAGAGATTAGCCTTATGCAAGGTAAAGACAGAGATTAGCCTTATGCAAGGTGAAGGCAGAGATTAGCCTTATGCAAGGTGCAGGCAGAGATTAGCTTTATAGAGAAAGTAGAATGAATAGCAGATATTAGCAGAATTTCTTAGATGGTAGCAGATTTTTGATAACACAATTGCTGTGAGGATTGTGGCTTTGTGGCCTGTTTATCCTTTGCCTCCTGCATCCAAAGAAAAAATATGAGTTTTGTAGAAGGGGAGGTTGGTTCGTGTTTCGCTGGCTTTGCTTGTCCTTCTTTGATTGGTCTGATAACCTGTTTGCATCATCGGGGTAGCGTTTGGCTAAACAAAGTTACCTTACAAGCAAGCATACGTAGTTTTGTAAAGACATAGTAAAAAATACATTTTTGATAAATTTAGATGAACCGACGACCGTGACAAGATCTGAGACATTGCAACCTCCTTTGCCATGGAATTTTTAGGGCCCTCCTCAAAATTCTTCCCCAGTTAGATGAATTGACATCTCTGACTGTTGTATGTGCTATGATCGACATGAACTTGCTTCGGAATTTTGAGGGTCCTCCTCAAAATTCTTCCCCAGTTTCCAATTGTGGGGGTAAATAAGATTTTTATTGAATTGTGACCGAACCCACAAGGCTGCCTACGTATCCCCTCTTAAATGGGAATCAATTCGAGCGTAGTTCAATTTAGAGCATTTGATAGAAGCATAAAGAGTTACACATAGTATCGTTTAATTGCATCTGAGTTGATTGGCTTTGGCCAGACTTCTCCATCCATTTCTGCAAGTATGAGAGCTCCTCCTGTCAGTACTCTGTGTACCATGTAAGGACCCTGCCAGTTGGGAGAGAATTTCCCTTTGGCTTCATCTTGATGCGGAAAGATCTTTTTCAACACTAGCTGCCCTGGTGTGAACTGTCTAGGCTTGATTTTGTTGAAGGCTCTGGGCATTTTGTTCTGGTAGAGTCTCCCATGACATATTGCGTTCATTATTTTTCTTTCTATGAGGGCTAGTTGCTCATAAAGTCTCCTTATCCACTCTGCGTCGCTGAGCTCAGCTTCTCGTATGATTACTAAGGAAGGAACCTCCACCTCGACAGGAATAACAACTTCCGTACCATAAACCAGCAAGTAGGGAGTTGCCCGGGGTGATGTGCGGACTGTGGTGCGGTATCCCAATAAGGCAAATGACAGCTTCTCGTACCATTGTTCGTGATTTTCTACCATCTTTCTCAATATTTTCTTCATATTCTTGTTGGCGGCTTCTACAACTCCATTCATCTGAGGCCTCTAAGCTATGGAATTCTTGTGTATGATTTTTAAAGTCTCACACATGGCTTTCATTAGATCACTGTTGAGATTGAAAGCATTGTCGATGATGACCGATTCTGGAATTCCAAATCGACAAACAATCTGGTCGCGAACAAAGTCTGCCACGACTTTCTTAGTCACTATTTTGTAAGATGTTGCTTCAAACCATTTGGTTAAGTAATCAATATCTACCAGGATGGACCTGTGCCTATTTGAGGCGGTAGGCTCGATTGGTCCAATGACATCCATTCCTCAGGCGGCAAATGGCCAAGGTGAGCTTGTTATATTGAGCTTGTTTGGCGGAACTTTTATCATGTCTGCATGTACCTGACATTGGTAGCACTTCCAAACATACTGGATGCAGTCAGTTTCCATGGTCATCCAGAAATAACCGGCCCTGAGTATCTTCTTGTCCAAAACAAAACCATTCATATGCGGGCCGCAAGTACCAACATGTATTTCCTCAAAGTAGTTTAGAAGCTTCTTTTGCGTCAACACACCTTAGCAATCCTAAATCAGGAGTTCTCCTGTACAGGGTCCCTCCGCTGTGAAAGAAACTGTTGGAAAACCTCCGAAGCGTACGTTTCTGGGTATGATTTGCATGCTACAGGTATTCTCCCTTTGCCATGTATTCCTTGATGTCGTGGAACCATGGTCTTCCGTCTGCTTCTTCTTCAATATGGGCACAATGCCGGCTGGCTATGGATCTTTAATGGGATAGGATCAATGAAGTTCTTATCTGGATGTTGTATAATGGATGATAGGGTGGCCAGTGCATAGGCAAACTCGTTCTGAATTCTGGGGACGTGCCGAAATTCTATCTTGGTGAACCTCTTTCTCAATTCCTGCACATGGTGCAGATACGGCAGTATCTTGGAATTCTTGGTGGCCCATTCTCCTTGTACCTGGTGTATAAGCAAATCTGAGTCACAAATTACCAGTAGCTCCTGAATATTCATGTTAATGGCCATGTTGAGCCCTAGGATACAGGCCTCGTACTCTGCCATGTTGTTGGTGCAGGGAAATCTGAGTTTAATAGATACCGGGTAATGTTGGCCGGTTTCTGATACTAAGATGGCTCCAACGCTGACTGCTTTAAAGTTTACCGCTCCGTCAAAGAACACCCTCCAACCATCATACAATTCAACAATGTCTTCTCCTATGAACAATACTTTTTCATCAGAAAATACTTTTTCAGGGGTTCATATTCTCCTCCCACACGATTCTCAACAAGGTGATCTGCAAATGCTTGTCCCTTGAACTCTTTTTGAGTTACATAGACGATGTCGACTCACTTAGCAGGATTTTCCACTTGGCCAGTTTGCCGGTAGGCACGCGCTTCTGAAAGATATACTTCAAGGGATCCATCCTTGATATGAGCTATATTGTGTAGGCACAAAAGTAGTGCCTCAGCTTCTGAGCGACCCAGGTTAGAGCGCAACAGGTGCGTTCCAGTAGAGAATACCATGCCTTGTATGGAGTGAACTTCTTACTCAGATAATAGATAGCCTGTTCCTTTCTCCCTGTCTCGTCATGCTGCCCCAGGACGCAGCCGAAAGATCCATCTAGCATTGCGAGGTAGAGTAATAAGGGTCTACCTGGCTCTGGAGGAACTAAAACTGGTGGCATTGATAGGTACTCCTTGATTCTGCTGAAGGCCTTTTGACAATCCTCGGTCCATTCGGTTGCAGCGTCTTTCTTTAACATCTTGAAGATTGGTTCAAATACGATTGTGGACTGGGCTATGAACCGGCTGATGTAATTTAGTCGTCCCAGAAAACTCATTACCTCCTTATTGTTCTTTGGTGGTGGCAGCTCTTGGATGGATTTGAATTTTGATGGATCTAGTTCTATTCCTCGGCGGCTGACGATGAATCCAAGTAATTTTCCAGCAGGAACCCCGAATGCACACTTTGCAGGGTTTAATTTCAAATTGTATTTCCGCAAACTGTTGAAGAACTTCCTCAAATCTACTATATGATATGTGTATTTCTTGGACTTGATGATGACGTCGTCCACATACACCTCGATCTCCTTATGTATCATGTCATGGAAGATAGTAGTCATAGCACTCATGTAAGTGGCCCCAACATTCTTTAGGACGAATGGCATCATCTTATAATAGTATACTCCCCACGGCGTAATGAAAGCCATTTTCTCAGTGTTTTCTTCGTCCATCAAGATCTGATGGTAACCGGCGAAACAATCCACAAAGGACTGGAGTTCATGCTTGGCGCAATTTTCGATCAGGATGTGTATGTTTGGTAGCGGGAAATCATCCTTGGGACTTTCTCTGTTTAGATCCCTGTAATCGACACAAACCCTGACTTTCCCATCCTTCTTTGGAACTGGCACTATGTTGGCTAACCATGTAGGGTATTCAACCACTCGGAGGACCTTGACGTTGATTTGCTTAGTGACTTCCTCCTTGATTTTCAAAATCATATCAGGCTTGAACTTTCGGAGCTTTTTCTTCACTAGTGGGCACATTGGATTGGTGGGAAACTTGTGAGCCTCGATAGATGTACTGAGTCCGATCATATCATCATACGACCATGCAAATATGTCCTCATACTCCTTCAGGAATTGTGTATACTCTTCTTTCTCTGGCGGTGACAGGTGGATGCTGTTGCGGGTTTCTTTGACAGTCTCTAAATCTCCCAAGTTGATTACCTCGGTCTCATCTAGATTGGACTTAGGCTTGTTTTCAAAGTCCTCTACTTCACTGACGATTTCCTCGGGTATGATATCTTCTTCTTCTGAATCACTATCCTTTTGTTGCACTGCCTCATTGCATGTCACATTCATTGGTTCATCAAGACGAGAAATAGTAATGCTGTATAGATAAAAGTGTGAGAGAAAATGATAATAATAAATACTGATTCATTGAAATATAAAAGCGATTTTCAATAATTTAAACAAATGTTTTGGAATACTGGGAATTTTAGTTAAAGCAGAAAAATGCGAAAAGGAAATCATTGGCGAATAAAATAAACAGTTCTTGTTCAACCTTGCTACCCCGGGACTCGTCGGGCCCTAGATGGTCTGACAGTCCAGTTTCTGAGGAGCGATCCCTTGCTCACATCTTGGATAGTAGGGCCTTCTTCCTCCACCTCCTCAATGATGACACAACAATCCATATCCTCGTCTTCCAAGAATAAGTTCCTTAAGGATGCTAATGCTTCTTCCTCCTCTGGTTCCCCTATGACGTCGACTTGCTGGAAAGTCTGTTCCAGACGCGGTATGGGATGCTCCATTGGATAGTAAAGACCGCGCCATGGTGGCGTCCAGTCATCATACTCTTTCCAAGTGTACTGGTATCCCAGGCCAAAGGTAGTGCCGTGGTGCTTAAGCCGTATTGGCTTGGAAATGCCTAGAAGATTCTTCCCAGCTTGTGGTAATCACGTGTGAGTCACCAACTCATTTCTCGAAATGAGGGTATGGATTTATGGCTTACACTTTTGTATTGTCTCAAGGCCTGTCTCCTCTCACTTTTTTCCTTCACTTGACTATAGACTTTATCATTATACCATATTCAGATTTACCGCTATCACTCATTTATCACCTCTTACTCATAATGTTTCATTTACTCTCTTCTTATTCTCATGCTAATATCTTTGTCTATCGCCCTATTATAAAGACTTCAACATGACTTTCTTTCACATTTAGCTCCCCCTGCTTCATATCACTGGCTCTTCGGGACACCTAACTTCTTCTTCTTCTTCTTTTTTTACTAGTGGCTGGAGTCATACTAAGACAAATATTTATCCCTTCTAGGATCCTAGTGCCTATCTTCTGAAATTTCTGAATATTCTAGTATTCATATCTGACTGTTCTATTCTAGAGTGACCATATGGCTATCTCCAAATGAGAACTATTACCATGTTCTGCATTACCTTTCAAAAATGTTAAATAATGATAACAATCTATCCACAATTTTTGGTTACTCTAATCCCAGCTGGATCCTGATATCCTATCCTTCTCTTAAATTATTTCAGTTAGCTCCCATAGGGCATAATTGAGATTGGTATGGACAATTGTAGATATCTCTGTTACCGTTGAAAGTAACTAAAAATGCTTATATTTCTCTGCTAGAATTATAAATACTGATAATCTTTATTACCTAGGTACCTCGTACCCTTCTTTATCTTGCTTCTTTTACTTGCTAAAACTTGTATCTACCTTTTGATTCTCTTATTTCTTTTTACCATATGGGTAGATATATATTCTTTATTTAGAGCTCCTTATTAAGAAACTAACACATCTTAGTACACACATGATCTGCTGAAGCCCTCACATTTACTCATCATAAGCATGATGCAAAATTGAGTTCCTTTGACTCAGCTCTTCCACAACCGCATTTCAATCTCTTGCGATCCATCTTTCTAGATGTATGCATCGTCGTATTATAAATAAGATAGAATTGAGAAAATTGAGTTCTTATGATTGAGCTCTACCACACGATCTAGAGTAAGAAGAAAGAGTAACAGTCCTAAAGCCCTGTAGCCTCTTGCTTATAAGTTTGGTGCACAACACACCCATAAACAAGACTATACTAGAAACGGCTCATAGACTACCCCTAGGACAGACCTTCTCTAATACCAAATTTGTCACGACCCAAACTGGAGGATCATGACTAGCACCCGGGCCATACTTGCCGAGTACCAACGTACATTTTATCTAACCTTCTTATTATCTTTAAGGGATAACGAGGTCAATATAAATGGTAGATATGGATCATGAACATACATCACATGGGATGACAAGATTGCTAAGAAACTACATAAAAGGTACGAGCTACAACGCTGCCATGAAAGACTATACAACAAAAATTAGCCAACAAGGCATACCAAAATATACATGAGTCGACACCTGTCTATGAGCCTCTAAAGGAGCATAAGTAATCCAACATAGCTGGAACAGGGCCCCGACATACCCATAATATCTATAACAAAAATGCATACCAAGACCACGACAAGTACGGAGAAGGGATCTCGCCTATAACCGCTGAACTGGAAAGCCTATTGTGGTGGGGGAGCTTTTTCTACCTGTCTATCAGGACCTGCAGCACGACATGAAACATCCACAAATAAAAGGACGTCAATATGAATAAAGTACTGAGTACGTAAGGCAGGAAAGCATAAATAAGAACAGTAATGTAAAGAGAGATGTAGGAGNCGGGCATCATCATCATCATAGAACACTCGCCTCAATGGGCATCATCATCATCATATCATACCCGGCCTCAAAGAGGACTAGGTAAACTCAACTGATCGGTGGTTTCACAATAGGTGCCATACCCGGTCGACTATAGCGTGACTCGGTAGAGTAAAATAGATACATATATATAATGCATGCAGGACTCATTGGAATCATGTTCTGAACATTCCGGGGCGACGTAAGGTCGATATTATCCGTACACATCATTAGGGCTAACTCTTCATCGAGAATCTTATAAGAATCAGGAAGTACCAACAACATTGATAACATAANGGAAAGGGATAGCCTTACATACCTTGTATATACTGCCCCAACCTTAAGCTACGTAAATGTCACAACTCCTTAATCTACAATAAGAGAAATGACACTATCGTTATCGTTTAAGCGTCATAACTATTATGTATCGACCACAACCTATTTTAAGATGAAACGGACATAACCTACCCTATTTATATGAATTCACACAAGTCAAAACAATCACCAAAAATCCCAAACACCATCAATAATAATCATATTGAGCCTCCCAAAACAGTCCACACACAACCTAATCACTTCACACATAAGATGACCACCGTAGTCGTGTCAAACGACCCGGAAATGTTACAAAGAACGACCAGATAAGAACCCTACATCTATATGGTGTTTCTCCACACTATTCCTCCTCCAAAACTCCACAAAACAGTAGTAAAACATGCAGCCCAAAAACAACACAAAACAGTCCGCGACAAGTCAAATAACTCGAACTCACGGCTTCCGATCACCGTCCCGTGAGTTCTAACTATTAAAAAATATATTTATCAACCTTCCTTGATATTTAAACACTTAAATACAGATATTAGACGTTTCTTAACTATGAATTACCTTCCAAAACTCTAACTACAAAGAAAAAGGAGAGGCAATATAATGACACTTACGTCGTAGGGATAGTTTTGATGTTATTGCTTCTCGATTTCTTGCCCGGCATGATAATCTTCTTTGGAACCCTAGAAGATAGATTGAGGTTATGTTTATGGGGGTTCTCTGGTCGTTAATTCTGAATAATGAAGAGAAAGCCGACCTAAGGTTTATATATATCAAGTTTGGAAAAGTCAAAGAGGTGCTAGCTCGGCACCCTAGGATTGGTCCATCTTCCGACGCTTATATCTTTTTATCCCGATGTCGTATGAATGAAAGATTAAGAGCATTGGAAACTAAACTAAAATAACTTCAATTTGGTATATTATATGTCCCAATAAGACCTCATATAGCACATGAAATGTATTGCTCAAAAAGCTCTAGTGATCCACCTACTTGTCACTTATGATGTCTGTGCAGTCTCGCGAAACTTCAAATATCTCTCTACTCCTAAATCGTATCGATGAACGGTTTAATGAAATTGACTAGACTCATAGATATTAAATTTTATTGGTATATCATCCAATAATTCCAAGTATATTGGGAGAAAATCTCAGTTACATCTGACCTAATTTTAAGCACATTATGAGTGTAACTAGTGAAGACCTTTGCCGACTTTTGTTCAACAACTTGCTTGACTTCAAAATGTAGAACACAAATATCATACGATAAAAATTAACTCATAGCATAACCTCCTTATCATGTATTGAACCATATTCTAACCCTAAAGTACATGTTATAACATTCCAAACTCGTCGACTTACGACGAAACTTATTTTCTTCAATTGGTTTAGCTTCTAAGCTTTCCAAACCTCTTGGTAATCGTTATTCATGATCTTAAATATTTGTAACCTCCAATGTAACATGATTAACTTACTTTATATTCCATCAAATATAATCTTATTTCTGATCTTACATCAATTGACTTACGATGTACTCTTACGTACGAAAACATGGGGTGTAACATTCTCCCCCCCTTTGGAACATTCGTCCTCGAATGTTGACTAATGCAATTTTCCATATCTTAAGAAATAACTCTTACGAATATTTTAATATTGTCTTTTCCATCTAGGGAGTTGTTCGGTGAATAAATCCAAAGGTTAGAACATTCCCCCCTTTAGGACTCTTTCTCACACCATGACTTGTGGTCTAACTCCTTTCAATGTCGTAACTATTTCTACCTTTTTTCATGCAACCTAGACAATTCTATCCTTGAATGTGCGCCAACGTGACTCTTATCTCCTTTTTTTTTATTTCTTGTTAGCTTTTAACCTATCTTTATGATTCACTTGGTGAAGATATATTATACTATGACAAGTTGTCCCTCTGGGCATCTATAGGTGTACTAAAGTTCTTTGTTTGGTATTTTGTTGAACTTACGATTATTGCTATATCTTGTTTCATAGCCTCAGTTATCTATGCTTATGGCTTTACCACTACTAGGTAGGTCATACTATACCATAACTCTTACTTCGGTTTATTATTATGGAGACTTGCCACCCAACTCCAATTTTTTGTCTCACCGCTTATCCTATATGTATAAATCTAAGCCATTTAATGCTTCCTCATTACCGTCCATCTTAATAATGATAGCATAATCTCGTCTCATACTTTGTAACTTTAATCCATTCATTGTTGATTCACCTTCATATTGATCTATAATCTATCACTGATAATTTAAAATCTCTTATGTAATATATCGTCACTAGGGCTCACGTCTCATCGGGGAACATCTGAAGTGATTTTCCTAATCCACTTAGGGACGATACTACAATGCAATAACTGTATTTCATAGCATCCCAATGTGATTCATCTTAATGGGGTATTCTAATCATGTGCAGTTCATGAAATACTTGTTCTCTAAATCATTACTCAATCAAAGGTCTAAACGTCATCCTCTTATCATTTATCACAATTACACCCTTACTTTACTACCATGGTAGCATTCTATCTCTTCTAAATGCTCCTAGTTTTAAACTCCTTTGAGTTCACTCATGATATACTGAGCTTTTTATAACTGTATGGAAACCATCAGCTCTCTTGTTGTGATGGGTTTAATCCCGAGGAATTACCTATTCTCGTCACCTTCTCACACACCTTTTCTTATCCTTACTCATGCCTAGCTAAAACCTTGTTGCTCTACCATACTTTAGTTTGCGACCTACGCAAATCTACTTATACTACTCGTAACCTTCCTTTCATCATGTTAGCACTATAAATTTCCTTTCACGCCTTCTCAGTTGTCTTTAAATGTAAACAATTACTTTTCCTGATCGTTCTGCCACTTGCTGCATGGATACTTGCCCTATCTTAGTGCCCATGAATACGGGAGTTCCCTGTAACTCATATGATCTCAATTATCAACTTTTGATTGATTTTTTTTTNTTCTTCTGAATTGAAATTTCAGTTGTCTCCATTGTGGCACTCTCTTTTATTTCTGTAACACTTGTATTATACCTTCTACTACCCCAACTTCTGTCTGAATATTTCTCGAGGATTACGATTTTGTATCTAAGAGACTTAATTTCCTATGCTGGGTTTCACTATGTTTATCTTGCATGATCTACTGATTTGCCTATATCCTCCTATCTAGCCATAACTAGGCTCTTCCTGAATCAACTACTGACTACCCATTGGTCCACTCTCATATGTTTATTTATGTAACGTCTCTTGGGTTATGTCCTTTGTCTTAACTTACCTCTTGTACGGGATCCTTATGTATCAAGTGTTCATTCCCACTTATATATGAATATCATCGAGTGCGAAACCCTTATTGATTCTCCCCCACATCATGCTTGCATAATGTTCTGGAGTTATATTATATCTGTAGGATATGAATAAATGCAATCTTATTCCTTTCACCTTAATGCCACATTCTTCCTTTACCATTCGATATTTACCTCTTCATCTTTGGCATTTTGTTTCTACATCTTCACAGACATTACTCGCCTTGCGGTAACCCTTCTACACCAGGTATAATTGAATTTCGTACACACAAGGGTGACACGTGGTATAACTGGCACATTTAGTCCCTTAAGCTTAACTCTGCTCATAGTTCTTGCTTTAGGGAAGCGTCTTCGTAAATTAACTTTAAAGGTTATTCTTCTATTGCTCATTATACTATTGTCGAAACACTATATTTGAAACGATGTCGACTATTACCAATTCCTTTGATCCCTAATTCATGTTCGATTTTTTTTTCTTGTTTACTATCCCATACTAATTTCTATTACTTGGGGGGTCTAACTTTCCCTTATGGTAATCACGTGTGAGTCACCAACTCATTTCTCGAAATGAGGGTATGGGTTTATGGCTTACACTTTTGTATTGTCTCAAGGCCTGTCTCCTCTCATTTTTTTCCTTCACTTGACTATAGACTTTATCATTATACCATATTCCGATTTACCGCTATCACTCATTGATCACCTCTTACTCATATTCTGATTTACCGCTATCACTCATTTATCACCTCTTACCGCAAATATTTCTACTCCTACGTCATATCAATGAACGATTTAATGCATTGGAAACTAGACTCATAGATCTTAAATTTGATTGGTAGATCATCCAATAATTCCAAGTATATTGGGAGAAACCTCACTTACATTTGACCTAATTTTAAGCACATTATGAGTGTAACTTGTGAAGACCTTTGCCGACTTTTGTTCCACAACTTGCTCGATTTCAAAATATAGAACACAACTATCATACGATAAAAATTAACTCATAGCATAACCTCCTTATCATGTAATGAACCATAGTCTCACCCTAAAGTACATGTTATAACATTCCAAACTCGTCGACTTTCGACGAAACTTATTATCTTCAATTGGTTTAGCTTCTAAGCTTTCCAACCCTCTTGGTACTCGTTATTCATGATCATAAATATTTGTAACCTCCAATGTAACATGATTTACTTACTTTATATTCCATCAAATATAATATTATTTCTGATCTTACATCAATTGACTTACAATGTACTCTCATGTACGAAAGCATGGGGTGTAACATTCTAGTTGCTTCTATTATGGCTGGGAACCCTATAAATTGGGGGTCCTGACGTCGGCCAATATCTCAGTGATTTCTCGGCAAGATGAATCGTCTTACCAGTATCCCAACACTATTATAGAATATCTCATGGATGCAAGGGTAGAGTCGAGGGATTATGACATAAAAGTGAAGCTGAAGAAGCCTTTTACTTGGTATTCATTGATGGTTGCAAACAATCCGAAGAAGAAAGTTTAACCTCCTACCACCGCGAACCAGTCTGATGAGCCAGCTGTGGTAGCTGATGAGGAAGTTGATGTTCCATCCACTTCAGCCGAGCCTTCCTCCAGTGTCGCAGCTATGCCTCTACCCTCCTCCACAGCCCCTACTGCAGCTCCTACCACATCTCTCACCTCGGCATTGAATGTCACGACCCAATATCCATTAAGGTCGTGATGGCGCCGGACCCCACTGTCAGGAAAGCCAACACTTAATAAATAAATTAAATCTTTATTTTAAAATTCTCGAAGTCATTCCTTTTTTTCATTTTCTTAAATAATAATTAGCGAACTTCCACTGAGTAAACAATAATTTCTTAACAAATTAAATAGTGAATAAATCCCATAATTATTGGTGTCACAAGTGCATGAGCAAAGTTCTTTTTTTTCCTAGGAATTATACATGTAGTACAATACTTGTCCGGAATACAAACTGGACAAGGAATTTAAAGTAAAATACAATACATCTGAGGAAGACTGCCGGCTGCGGTCGTCTCCGGATGGTGCAGCTCGTCTAAGTCTCAAAGTCAGTCACATCACTGCGCCAAGCAGGGCCACTAGCTATGAATGTACCTGTGCAATAAAAATGAACAACAAGTGTAGCATGAGTACGAAAACAACGTGTACTCAGTAAGTATCCCGCCTAACCTCGAAGAGGTAGTGACGAGAGGTCGACTTTGACACTTAATAGAGGTCGAATTAATATAATCAAGTGTGACACTAAGCATGGATATCATAGGCAATTTAACAAGTAGCGACAGGAAATAACAACTCCTTTCACATTTAATATTCTTAAATCCTCGTCATTTCAGTTGACCATTTAAAATCTCCAGGCCAGTAATCAGGTAAAATTCACAGCAAAATACGCAGTAAATCTCATGCACAAACAATGCCGAGGGTCGAACGGCTCGAACCAACATACATGTAAATTCTGTACTGCCGAAGGATCGAACAACGCGAACCATAGATGCATCTATTAAACCTTCGTGGCGTACCGCCCTCTCCTATGAGAGTAGTGGAAGAAATCAACCCGCTCTCGGAATATAAATTGCGAAGCGGTCACACACACTCATGCACAATCAAACAGTCCACCCCGACTACATAGCGATGTCAATTACTCAAGTAAATGAAAAATTTCTCTTTTAAAGGTCATAAAAATAGTATTTAAATCTTTTCCAGAAATCCATTTTTTTACCAAGTTCGGTAAGGTTTAAACACTTTATTTTCATCAATAAGATTACAAATACGGCAATTAAAACATGATTTTGGGTCCTAGACTACCCGGACATAAACATAATAGTAGCTACGCACGGACTCTCATCACCTCGTGCGTAGCACCCACAAATAGTAGCACCTATTTAGTTATTTCACCTATGGGGACAATTCCCCCTTACAAGGTTAGAAAGAAGACTTACCTCGCTCCGAAGATTCATAACCGACCTCCAAGCCCTTCCGACGACTCAAATTGATGCACAACTCCCCAAAACTATCCAAATAACAGGTAAACCAATGAAAATATACTCTAATACTTATAACAATTCAATTTATATAAAGTCCCAATTCTGCTCGAAAAGTTGACAATATTGCCCTCGGGCCCACGTGCCCGGATTCCTAAATTTTTTGAAGATAAAGATTACCCATGACTTTACTAACTCCAATATATAACTTATTCTTAATTTCATGCTCAAATTCGTGGTCAAAATCCAAAAATACACATTCTAGGTCTTTCTTCAAAAATCCCAAATTTCCACAAAATCTTCATGCTTTAATCCATATCTAATTCATGTATTAACTTGAGATGAGTAGAAACAACTTACCTTGACATAGATGACGAAAATACCCACTTGAAGCTCTCCAAAAATCACCCAACCAAGAGAAAAATGAAGAGAAATCGCCAAGACCTCGGTCATAAAAATGCACACTGCCCAGACCCGATTTTCGCTCCTGCGACCTCCAACCTTGCACCTGCGCGCCCACAGGTGCGCCCATGCACCCGCACCTGCGGCTTCCTCCTCCCCAGTCGGGCTCCATACCTGCGCTCCCTCTTCCGCATCTGCGCTTCCGCAGGTGCGGAAATAGCCTTGCACCTGTGCCCCCAATCAAGCCAGCCTAACCTCGCACCTGCGACGCCAAAATCGCGCCTGCGGCTCCGCATCTGCGGCCCTTATTGCGTAGGTGCGGTCACACCATACACCAGCAACCTTAGCCCTTCCTCAACTCCAAATTCAATCTGTTAACCCCCTGGAATCCACCAGAGGCCCCCGGGACCCCGTCCAATCGCACCAACCTGTTCCAAAACATAATGCGGACGTGCTCGAGGCCTCAAATCACATCAAATAACATCAAAACAATGGATCGCAAACCAATTCGATCCTTATGAACTTTGAAATTTCCAACTTCTACTTTCGATGTTGAAACCTATCAAATCACGTCCGATTGACCCCAAATTGTGCACACAAGTCACTTTCAACATTACGAACCTGCTCCAACTTTCGGAATCGCATTCCGACCCCGATATCAAAATTTCCACTTCCGATCGGATTTCTCAAAAACCTTCAAATTTCTATCTTTAGCCAAATGACTTCAAAATAACCTACGGACCTCCGAATTCGCTTCCGATCGCGCTCCCAACCTAGAATCACCATATGGAGCTATTCCCAGACTCGGAATCCCAAACGGACATCAATAACAATGAAATGCACTTCAACCCAGATTTATAAAATTTCTTCTAAAATGCTGACTTCTATAATATGCGCCGAAACGCTCCTGGGTCATCCAAAACCCGATTCGAACATACGCCCAAGTACGAAATCATCATACGAACCTGCTGGGACCTTCAAATCCTGATTCTGAGGTCGTTTACTCAAAAATCCAGTCTTAGTCAATTCTTCCAACTTAAGGCTTCTGAAATGAGAATTTTCTTTCCAAATTGACTCTAAACTTCCCGAAATTCAATTCCGACCACACCTACAAGTCATAAGACCTTAAATGAAGCTGCTCATGGCCTCAAACCGCTGAATGACGCGCTAGAGCTCAAAAAGATTGGTTGGGTCGTTACATTCTCTCCCACTTAAACATACGTTCATCCTCGAACGTGCTAAGAACTGCTCCGGAGTTATCTAAAATCACTATTTAACACCTCGTGCATTTCCCGTTCTACCACAACCCATTTGAGTACATTAGCTCGGTCAAATCCGAAGATATCCTCTTTCATTTAGGCAATGGGCCTTAGAACCAGGTCTTCATCATCCGAAATCCTCTGCTAGGTTTGTTTCCAATATATGAACACCGTATCAACTACCACACGACGTACCAGAACATGACTGCATACCGTTGCTGAATTAGCACCATGCACCGCATAATTCATCATCTAACCACGATGACATTCCCTGAACATTAATAGCTAAAATTTCACGAATCTGATGCTTCCGATGCACCTCATGACATACATATAGGTCCTGCTATAACGCTTATGATACCACCACAACGGAGGAGAGATGTAAAAATTTACAACCAACTGCAGAGTTAACCAATTATTGAATCTCTCCTCTCGACTAGAATCATCACCACATTATGAACCGAATAATGGTATTTTTCCTTTAATACACTTCACAAAATCTTATCGCACTGATCCCTGGTCCAATAATCTCGTCTCACCCAGTATGAACTGCTCAGACAACAAATCACCCCAAACATGACCAACAGTCTCACATGATACCATAACGCACCAATAGGCCATACCTCGAACATGACACATAAAGAAATGACTCAGGAAAAGACCACTCAACTCACACAACTTATTATGAACTCTCCTCAGAAAATAGAAAGCAAAACACAGAAAATAGATATAGGGAACCGTACTCAACGTCACACTGTTGCAGCGCGCAACCCGATCCAAATAGCATACCCGTGGCGGCGTGCCACCCGATCCAAATAACATGCCCGTGGCGGCGTGCCACCCGATCCAAATAACGTAAAATTCACGTAAAGAGATACACCCGAGCCAAATTACTCATTACCACGAAATACTGAATATCGGTCACAAGCACGCTAAGTGCATTACCATCCTGGGGAGACTGATAGAGACATACACTACGAAACTCAAGCATAACTGAGGTGCGATATATATATATATATATATATATATATATATATATATATATATATATATATATATATATATATATATATACTCTGGATCTCAAGAGCTATCCTGCTCACATAACATCATCACTATGCGGGACCTCAACACATAAGAAATTGCCAAGCCGTTGCACACTCACAGGACACAACCACAATATTACCTTAAATGAACGATGATGGAAGAACATCTGATGTTCTAATATCCCTCCGAGAGAAGAGCCATACATGACAAACACCACTGACTCACATGGAGCTCAAAATCACATTTAAATCCATTCACAAACATCGAGCCTACCTTGCTCGCACCGAACTAGGCTAATAGCTTTACCTGGGTCCATATTAACCTACTTCCTCTCATAATACGCAAAAACAACCATCATAGCCGGGACAAACACCCCACAATACACAACCAAATGAACCGAACGCCTTCCAGGCATAAATTCTCAAATAAGCGATATTACACTTCTTTATGCTCAGTCCAAATCTTCAATCCATTAAATGCCTACATGTCACACTCATACGATCATCCTGTGGTCACGCTCCCACGACCTTCCACACAAGGTAGCAAGTCTGCACATCCACCACTACCACACTAATGCTGTAAAATAAATCAAGAACCCATAACTAGGATGCAAAGCCTCTTTCACCAAACACCGATCTCAGGTGATACTGAAGACAACGCCAACTTACTCTAAACATTCAAATTCCTTTTCTTTCTCATCCGAGCTCATGACATCCTTGTCAACACCGAACCGCAACCTCGATCCTTACTTCCAGATTTCATACCGTTCACTGCACCTAACATGCCAATATGCATTCGCACATGAATCTCGTCATAACTCCTGAACTGCTAATAATGGTAAACACTTCATCATATAAAGACCTTTTACTTAACTCAATTCAAGAGAACCATCACAACACACGAGTGAATTCTCATAATCACAAAACATGCAAATCCTCCACTACAAAAAAACCCCAATTGCTAATGAATTTTACCAACGACCCGAATTTGTTAGTGTATTAGCAACAGATTGATAACCAAATGGTAACTAATTTATTTTTCAAAATTTAGTAATGGATTCCTAACGAATTTCCAACCAAAATTTTACTAACCAAACAATTTAGTTGGTAAATATGGCGGGAAAAATAGGCAACTAATCTAGCAACTGCGTACTAACGGATTACCAACTCAAATGTTACCAACAAATATTTTTCGTTGGTAATATTACCAACGGAGTACATATCCATTGTTAAATATGGTGGAATGAAGTACTGTTTATTAACAGATTAGTAACAAATTACCAACCAATTATTTACCAACATAAGGATTTTGTTGCTAATTTTACCAACCGAATGGTATCTGTTAGTAAACTTGCCAACTGATACTACTCGTTTGGAAAACTTTACTAATAGATCAAGATTTTGGTTTGTAATTTACTAACAGATTAAAGTTAATTGTTAATATTACTTACGATGTGGAATTTGTTAGTAATTACTACTAACGGAGCCTAGTTTCGTTGGCAAATTACCAACTGATATTGAAATAGTTGGAAAATTTATCAATATAGAGATGAAATAGTTGGTAAATTACCAACTAGCATTGAAATGATTGATAAATTTAATGATAGATACAAAATCAATTGATATTTTCTGACGGATCTATCAATATATATCACGAGTCACGCTGTAATATTGTTTGTGCACGAATACGAATCATCTTTTTATGAACTAGAGTCATGTACACTCCAATCTTTAGTAAACTATTCGCGTAAAATTTTATTTTTCAGATATAAATATCCAAATATTTGATTATAGACTCCCCACTAATAGGCACTTGGGAAACTTTCACTAATATAGTAGTATTAGTAGCCGCGATGCTTATATTATTAAAGAATATTAATTATACGAAAGTATGATCGATCTGAATTGTTCGAGTACTTCAAATCATATATTTTAATAAAATCATAAATTAAATATCATATTATCTCAATGTAAGTACCAAAAAATTTATCTCTTTTAGACTTTTATTGGGTTGCTCCGAATACATTTATTAATTTGAAATTATCAATAATATTTTCGAGTATTATTTTTACTTTATTTTTTAAGTTAATTCAAAGTATACTTAGTGTTACTCTGTATCTATTTTTATTTCTTTATACATTATCTTACTATGACGACATCTAACTTGGCTTTGTTTATTTAGTAATTTACCTATAACTCAAAGATAATATAGTTTATTCTAATTTGTAATGACTAATATTTTAATTTACTATACATTTTTTCATTTTATGTTTTGTTTATATTCCATAGCTTGATGAAAATGTTATAGTATTTTATCGATCAAGACCCCATAAGCTACTATCGCTTAATCATTTTTATTATTTGATTTTTAAAATGTTATGGGCGAACAATTGTAGTGCTAATTTATGATTGGTTTGTCTTACAGCAGCGTTGATCGACATCACAGCCTACAATGAGAACAAGATAGTGACAAAAACACACTACAATTGTGTGTCATTTTTAAAATATCACTATTACTAACAAAATGATATGATATTCGAATTTGAATTTAAATGCAATTTGAGTAGTTTGCGTTGAGGTTAAGCCAAGTATGGTGTCGAGAAAAAACCACTTGGCAGTTAGACAATATATGCAATGTTATATACTAACAATCAACAAATTTAACATCTAATAATTCAAAGAACAAAAAATATGTATACATAGGGTATTCAAAATTCAAAATCTGTGGCTAGAGATATCGATAAACTTAAAGTGGAGTCATTGGCCATGTACTTGGAAACCCCTTATTTGCCAATAGAAATGTTGGCCCACTTCCACATCGGATATATCGTATAACCCCTTTAGAGTATTGATGGAACATGATAGAACATTCATATTGCCTTGCCAGTCATACTGAAATAACGTTTCACTGGCCAAGAACCAGTCAAATTTTTAGATAGTTGATTAAAATTGATTTTAAATTAAGAATAATATTTTCACTTGCATCATTATAAATTTAATTATTATTAAAAATATATAAAGTTTTAGAAATTTAAATTTCAAAATAGAAATATTTTCTGAAAGATAACAGCATACCAAATAAGAGTTCAAGTCGTAGTAAAAGAATCACGTCATAAACAAAGAATCGTTCATATTGTATCAACCTTTGTGCTTTGCCATAAATACAAGTTATTATTTTGCTTTGTGACTATTTTAGGTTCCAATGACACTAATGAGAATGGTGCAAAAATAAAATTATAACTATGACATTTGAGAAAATGTTCGTCTTTTTTCATGTAGTGTGTCTTAATTATTATCTAATGATTATCTAGAAGGTTTAAACTTTAATGTTATTTACATATAATTCAAATAATTCAGATATTTAAATGGTTAATTTCAAATATCAAAATGGAGTCATATTGAAAAAAGAAAATTTACCGGCTAAAGAATTTTGTAAATTTTTAGATAGCTGACATAAATGAGTTTTGAATTAAGGATAATATTTTCACTTACATTATTATAAAAATAATTATTATTGAAAAATATAATTTTAGAAACTGAAATTTTAAAATAGAAATATTTTTGGAAGACATCAACGCACCAAATAAGAGTTTAAGTGTAGTAAAAGAGTCAAGTCGTATCCAAAGAGTCCTTCATAGTCTAAACCTTTGATTCTTTTGTGACAAATATGAGTTATTATTCGATTCCTGACTATTTTTAGGATCTATGACACTGGCGAGAATGGTACTAAAAAATAAAATATAATAATAAGTAGGAGATTTGAGAAACAATTAATCTTTTTTCACGTAGCGTTTCTTAATTAATATCCAATTATTATCTATATTTATCAAGAATGTTTAAATTTTAATATTATTTATATATAACCCAAATAACTCAAATATTTGACATGGTTAGTGTCCGCGTATCCACGCGAGTGATAATACTAGTTCTAGTATTAGTAATAATTTCATGGCATATTCGAACATTAAATAATTAGCTATAAATTATTTTTGGACTTAGTTTATATTTTGTAATTCAAACATGAGTGCAATTAAAATTTTATTATTTTATACAAATAGTTTTGTGCAATTAAAATTTATTATTTTGTATGATAATACAATAACCAAAGATACATGTATAAGTCATGTGATTAGTTAGTATTAACATTGTTTAAGAATCAAAAATGAAATTACGGAAATACTCACAATTTTTTTTTTGGAGAAATCGATATAAATTGGGAAGTTTCTAAAGAGACAAAGAAAAGAAGAAAAAACAGAAGAAAGCTAAAGAAGAAAACTAGAGAAGTCACAACAGAAGAAAGCTAAAGAAGTAGTATTTATTAATTTTTCCATTATCTGGTGGGAGATATATAAAAAGAAGAAAACTAAAAAAGCCCACGTCATTTCAACCCATTTCAGCCACACTCCTAAATTACATTGATTGTACCGCCTAACTCCCCACACCCCTAAATTACACAGACCTCTCGCGTCATTTCAGCTTCTTCTACCCACGATCACAATATTCTAAATTCTTTCCACTATTTTTCCCAATTGAAAGATTATCTCACACCAGTCTCTCACAAGCTATCGTTTGAAAGCTTTTCAATTCCACAATTCATTCGACTAAGTGGTAAGTATTTTTTATCAATCTAATTTATCCAGTATATTGTAGATATGTTGAAAGATTTTGCTCATTATAATTGGGATTTGAGACCTAATTTTATTATTAGTTCTGTTTTTTTACTACTATCTAAAGATTTTTAGAAATCAATAATGCTACTGTAATCCTTTTACATTATCAGGAAAGAAAGTTTGTTAGAAAAATAACTTCAAATTGCGTGTGGATATACAGAAGGTTCATGAGAGATTTGTATAATCCAGAATTCGTAAGGGGTGTTGAGCAATTTATTGAGTTTGCAAAGAATCATCGGGAAAGGAGGGACGGTGAGAGACTTAGGTGCCCATGTAACTGAAAAAAGTGTCAGGATAGAAATGTTGAAAATGTTCTTACGGTCCACGAACATTTATTGCACGATGGCTTTGTACCTGGATATCATATATGGTACTTGCATGGAGAAAATGAGGTTACGAGAAATATAAATCAACACGAAGAGATAAAAAATTGGGATCAGTCTATGAATACCGCCTTAGTAAATGTGGGTGCAATTGATGAGCCTAGATCATGTCACGGCCCAATTTTTCCCTTCGTTGGGTATCGTGATAGCACCTATTCTTAAGGACTAGGTAAGCCTAATATTAATTAAACATAAATCATAATATCAAACATTTAAATGCTTTTTGAAATAACTATCTATGCTTTGAACATCTTCCCAAAACCGGCGAGTACAAGTCATAAGCTTTAAGGAATTTACACTAAAATCTCTAATTACCACTGTTCGGAATGAATATAACAATGTATGAACAAAATAAAAGAAGGTGACTCCGAAACTGCGAACGCTGAAGCGGTTTTACCTTGAGTCTCCACAACAGCAACCGCGTTACAATCAATCAATCGGCCGGCTATGCGAAAACCTTGAATCTGCACAAAAATGTGCAGAAGAGTAGTATGAGCACACCACAAGGGTTCCCGGTAAGTATCAAGACTAACCTCGGTGAAGTAGTGACGAGGACTAGTCAAGACACCCACTGGTCTAGTAAAAACAGAACAAGTATCAATATAGAAATCAGGAAAATAATGATGTACACATAAAGGCTACACAACATAGCTAACAAGACAGTGAATTCGATAAAGAAGGAAAACAATAGGTATCAGCGGAAACCATGAAGTAACATAAAGACTGAATAGAACACAGAAAAATCTGGCATGTAAATATACAACATGAGCATGTAATGACTCAACAACTTCAACCACTTCTACATCAAATTCATAGTCATCTCCACGAGGTTCCGAACCTCGGACAAATCATCATTTACGGGTCCAAATATCCGAACCCTAACACTTGGAAATTTGCACCCTCATTCGAGTACTAAATGCACGGACGACTCAAGTGCCAATTGGGTCATTCCCACCCATACGGTAAGCACAAAAATAGTATCTATATTTGACAACAACAAGGACTCCTGAATCCATTAATAGTACTTAACTACGTGTATGCTTGTGCAGGTGTCCTAACATGATTTCAACAACCAATAGACATAAGGAAACAAAGGGGCAACACATATATTTTCATTTCATAAATTTCCACATGAATGAACTCACACGGTAAGTGTTCCAGTACACAATATCAACCACAAAGAATGCCCCCAGGCCAACAACAGTATCACAACAATCCCTGAATTAGCCACCTTGTCACGCCATGTGTCCAATACTAAAGTATATGCCCGCCTTGTTTCGCCACACATGCATAATCATGTTCCCACCTTTTCATGCCACATGTGCAACACTCAATCTCGTATCTCGTCTTATCACGTTGCATGTGCAATATCAATAGTAAACACGACATGACAAAAACCTAGTGCAAATCCCTATATCAACAACAGTGGCAACAGTTCAGGATACAATTAATACATCAACTCAAGAGACTTCGACCACAAGATATGCAAAACTAGTTCACGAGAAATAAAAATAATAAGGTGAGCTAGGCGTATTACGAATCACTAACCAAGGAAGGCAAATAGCATGTAACAGCCGCACCTAATTTCACGGGTGAACAACAAGAAATCAACACAAATCTGATAACTCCATATAAGGGCAAGTCACGAAGGTATAAAATATCTAAACTTCTTTTAAGGTTGAGCAGTTACGAGAATATTCAACAATTTCCACTTAAGGACAAGCAGCAGAGAATAATCATAACTTCATTTAAGACCACAACAATTATAGGTTGAGATGAAGATAATTGCAAATTTGAGATACGCAGTTAAGGAGATATAGCATGACAGTAAAGGAAATAAAACCTTCAGATGAGTCAATTAGGAGTCAAGTAGGCNTAACATACTTACCTCAACCGCTCAAAACAAACTTGACACGTTCTTGCCACGGGTATACGACTCCCAATGGCCCAAATCTACTCAAATCAATAGCATCGTGTATATAATACTACAAGCAACTAGTTTAACAAATAAATTCAAAGCTAAGACGTGAAATTAGGAAAATTTCCCAAAACGTTCCTCGGGACCACTTCTTGGAATCAGGTAAAAATTATATTTTTCGGACACCCATTTACTCACGAATATTAACATATGAAAATCTCTCAAATCATAGGTCAAAAACCAAATCAAAACTCAATAATTCGGTCTATGAAGTTTATCCCATTTTCTACCCAAAATTTTCGAAATTAAAGGTTTGATTTAAGATTGGAAACATGGAAATTAGTCTATAATGGATAGAAATCACTTACCCAAATTACCCAGGTGCAAAATCCTCCAAAAATCGCCTCTCCCGAGCTCCCCAATTCGAAAATGGTGAAAATAATATAAACCCTCGGTTCGGACCCTTTTCTGCCCAACAATTCTGCACATGCGGTCCCGCACCTGCAGAACTACCATCGCAGGTGCAAAAATCCACTAAAAAGCATGGGGTCGCACCTGCGGTCAAATGGCCGCACCCGCGGCTCCGCACTTGCGAAAAACTAACCGCACCTGCGAGGATTGGGGGTTTGGGCTAAGTTCCGCACCTGCGAACTCCTCGCCGCACCTGTGTGTCCGCACCTGCAGAAGGTCCATCGCAGGTTCGAGACACCAGAACCAACAATGGTTCAGCTGTCTCCCAAGTTCTAAAAACACCCGATGAGCATCCTAAACGTACCCGAGGCCCCCCCGGGATCCCGTCCAACCGCACACTCAAGTCATATAACCTAACATGGACTCGTTCGAGATATCAGACCACATAAAACAGCACTAACACGATGAATTAAACTAAAAATCCATGAAAATTCTTCAAACTTCTATAAACATTAAGTTTTGCATTTAAGGCCCGAACGTCGTCAAACTAAGTCCGTTTCTTACCAAATTTCACAGATAACACATATAAATTATGTCGAACTTGTATCGAGCTTCGGAATCGTAATGCGGGCCCGATATCACAGGTTTCACCTCAAATTTCATTTTCAAAAACCTTTCAGAAAGCAATTTTCTTTAAAAATTCATTTCTCGGACTTGGGACCTCGAAATTCGATTTCGGGCATACGTCCAAGTCCCATATTTTCCTATGGACCCTCCGAGACCGTCAAATCACGGGTCCGGGCTCGTTTATCAAAAACGTGTGATGACCCAAAAGGTCATCTTGCGTAATTTAGTAAAACTGTGTTTCGAGGCCCCGAAAGCCTTCGTTAATCTCACCTCGATATGCGTGTGCAGCCCGAGCGTGTAGCCGGGAAGCTTTTATGTGAAAACTTGATGAAAAGTATATTTCATAATGATTAATTGATTAAAGTTGACTTTGGTCAACATTTCTGGTAAATGGACCCGCACCGTTGATTTGATGGTCCTAGAGGGTCCGTAGAAAAATATGGGATTTGGGCGTATGCCTGGAATCGAATTCCGAGGTCCCAAGCCTGAGAAAGGAATTTTTAAAGAAAATTGTTTTCTGAAAATTATAAAGACTTTTGAAAATGATAATTAATGTGAAAACTGTGTTTCCGGGTCCGTATTATGGTTTCGGAGCTCGGAACAGGTTGAATATATGTTATGTGAGTTATTTGTGAAATTTGCTGTAAAACTGACTTGAAATGTCGAGTTTCGGATCAAAATCGAAATAATTAAGCCTTATGAAGTTTTGAGAAAATTCTAGGAGATTTGAGATTTAATTTCTTGTTTTTAGGATATTTTGGTGATTTAAATGCTTGAATAAGTCCGTAGGATGATTTGGGAGTCGTGTGTGTTTTTGGTTTGGAGACCCGAGGGCTCGGGTGAGTTTCGGGTAGTTAACGGGGTGTATAAAGTAGAAAAATCTGGTGTTTTTGATGTTCTGCTGGTGTCTGGTGTAACACCCTTCGCGAACGCGACCAAGGGCCCGCGAATGAAAAGGGTAATCATCTTGGCCTGAGTTTTTACTCTACGCGAACGCGTAGAGGGAGACGCAAACACGGAGCACTGGACAGTGTTTCTACACGAACGCGTCCCCAGGGGTGCGAACGCGTCCCCAGGGGTGCGAACGCGTAGTGTTAGTCTAGGGGGGTGGTAGGTTCTTCTTCGCGAACGTGGCCCTAGGATCGCGAACGCATAGGTCAGAACTTCCAACCCTTTGCGAACGCGGCCATGGGCTCGCGAATGCGAAGGGTAATTTTTCCCCAGTGATTTTTAAAGCTTAAAAACAGAATGCATTCGGGATTTCCTCATTTCCATCACTCTCTTCTTCCTCAAACCCCCATTGACGACCTCCAAGCTAATTCTCCTCCATAACCACTTGGGTAAGTGACTTCAACTCCAATTCCTTCCATTTTTCCTTCATCAACACTAGAATCTAGGCCTAGAATCCTAAAAACAAAGTAGAAATTAGGGGATTTGGGTAGAGTTAGGGATTATGGGACTTTGGGGAATTCAACCTCAATTTCGGTTCAGATTTCAAAACAAATCATATATTTGAACTCGTGGGGGTGTCGGGTTTTGGTCCGAGCCTCGTGTTTGGACCAAGCGGGCACGGGGTTGAATTTTGGTATTTTTGGAAGAATGCTTGGAAATGGGTAATTAGTCTATGGAATTGTTTTATTGAGTCATTATTGATATGCTTGAGTTAATTATATCTAGATAATACCATTCCGGAGTTGAATTCTAAAGGAAAGGCAGTGTTAGAGGGTTGATTGTTATCTTTTGGACCCGAGGTAAGTGTCTTGCCTAACTTTGGTGAGGGAATATGTATCGCATGCTATGTTCTAAGTTTTTATCATGTCCAAGGCATAGGTGAGGTGATGAGTATCTATGCATTGTGTGTCAAGCATGCCCGTGAGTCCATTTTTGATGAAATTCTTGTCCTTTCTTCCATATCCTTTGTATTATGAATTTAACTCTACTTGGAAGTTGATTGTTGTTGAAAATCCTCGTTGATGAACGCGTGATGTAATGGTCCAATTGATGACCCAACTGTAAAGGATATACTTGAAAAGGTTGGTTATA